>RRYC01000278.1:0-36866 GCA_004016185.1 Quambalaria eucalypti
CTCGTGGCTCGTGGCTCGTGGCGTGGCCCGCAGCCTAGTGACGCAGTGCAGCAGTGGGCAGTGGGGCGATGCCGCGGCCGCCGAGGATCGACTTTTTGGTGGGGGGGGGGGGGGGTGGATGGGCCGATTGGGGTGGGCCGAGCGAGGCAGGCCGGGGCAGCCGCGCCGGCGGGGCAGCAAAGGGCGGTACTTTACAGTAGGCACGCAGAGCAAGGGCTTACGATGCGAGCGAGAACCGAGTACATAGTAAGTAGACTGAGCTGAGCGCAAGCTCGGATCGCGGGCGACGAGGGCAGCGGACGAGGGAAGAGATTGGCGCGGAACAGGGTGCAGAGAGCCATAGCGTCGGCTATTGTAGTGGCGGACGAGTGAACTACAAGACAATATTGTATCGAATGCGCCCTTTCGAGGTTTCCGTCTGGAAAAGCTCATCGAGCATCGTCTTTCGTCGGCGGCGGATCCCGAGCGCAGGCTTCTTTCTCACTTCAAACGCCTCGTCTCCTTCCTCTCCACTTTCCGTACTGCATCTCTAATTTCACCCACCGCCACTACAACCCACCGCCACATCCATCCAAGCGGCCTTGCAACGAACGGCCAGGCGTCTTCCTCGCCAACGAAGCCGCCTCACGCCGCCGCCGCCCCCGCCGCTGCCATTACCACCCGCTCGGCACGCCACCCCTTCCCCCAGATGGCATTGCAACCACTTTAGCATACTTGTCCCTTTCCCTCGTTCGTATTCTCTCCCCTCTCCCCTCTCGCCTCTTTACCCTCTCCTTTTTCCACCTGGTATTTGCCTACTTTGCTCCATCTTCGGGAGCAGCAGCATATAGCACAGAGCCTTCTGCAGGGGTAACCCCTTCCCACCTCGACCGCCACCAGCATGAACTCCCTCACCCTCCTCGACTCTTTCCTTTCCCGGTCGCTATCCGCTAGTCGGCCTCCCACGCCGCCCGGCTCACCCTCATCGTCCTCTTCTTCGAGTCGACGCCGTCGGAGGCCCCACTCCACTACTCCAGCAACCCGCACACCCCTCACCGAGGATGCCCCTGATCTACCGACGGTACGGCCCGATGGCGAAGATGGAAGCGGTGGTGGATCATCATCGTCATCATCATCATCATCCGCTGCGGTACCTCTCCCTCGCCGCAGCTCCGACTATGCCCTCCAGACCAGCCGCAATCGCCTCAAGCGGTCTGACCGGATGGCTCTAGGATTTGCCATGACGGCCGCCGATGCCAGCGCAGTTGCCGATGACGACGATGCCAGTCAGCCGTCCGACAGAAAGTCGAGCAGCAGGAGAAAGCACAAGGGCAAGAGCAAAGCTTCACCAGAAGACACTCGAAGCGAAGCAGGGCATCCCAAGTCTTACTCGGAAGGTGGTTTTGACGGGCTCAGTCCCTCACGCCAGGGACTGCGTCGATCGGGCTCCAGCGTCTCTGCCAAACGTGGCGGTGGACGCTCTACTCCTTCGCCAGGCGGACGCTGGAGTTCGAGCCTGTGGGGACTGGGCTCATGGCTCGATCGCCCCTTGACTGCCGGTGCCGTCTCTTCTGGCTTCGGCGTCACGGGCAGTGGTAGTCGGCGTGCCACAGGCGGCGGCTCTACCACACCCTCTTCACCCTCAAGGTGGGACTATCCTCCTGGAGATAGCATCGAAGGTCAGGCCGGCGGTGATGGTCGCAATGATGGCCGCGATGATGGAGAAGAGTCAGACGACTCCAGCTGCTCGACTTGCTCCTCAAAGTCTTCTCACGACGATGATGCGCCAGTGCATCGCGGACCCTCTGCCATCGAATTACCAGGCCGTCTCCTCTTTGCCAACCGCATCTTCACTCCATTCCAACACCCTTCCCTCAGCGCCTCTGTCCCCAATCTGCCCTCTGAGATTGGCGTCAGCCCCGTCGGCACCACTGGACTCGGAGGAATGGAGGACGTAGACACCGTCGACTTCGAGGGTGGCGAGAGCGAGTCCGAAGACGACGTCGCAGCATCGGGACAGCCAGGCGCAGAGGGACGCAGTACGCTCAAGCCCTCTGCTGATGATGGTTCGCCTGTGCCCACACCGTCTGGTCAGAGCGCAGCAGTCGTCGCCTCAGCTGGGGAGGCGCAGGATCCTCTTCATAGAAAGCCACAGCGCAGTGCAACCGTTGCACCGATTACCACTCCGAGGGACGAGCGCAGGGACGCTGAGACGGCACAAGCTGACCAGACCAGGAACGCTCCGACGGGAAAAGCCACCGAGGTCAAGGATTACTTTGGTCCTCGTGCAATTGAGCGAGAGCGGCAGCGGAGTGCGCGTGCTGAAAAGGGGGCGGCCTCCTCCGAAAAGTCGGGGTCGCAAGAGGAGACGCCGTCCAACGATGCGAGTCGCGATGGAGCCGGAGAAGCGGCGGCGGCCCAGAGTCCCTCGTCCATCGTAGCTTCAGAAGACAAGCGAGACGAGAGAAAGATCAGTGCCACTCTGCCAAGCGTCCGCACAGCCAGTGACGGCGACTCTGCTCCGTCTCAGATGGGGAGGGCGAACCCTCCCAGAATGTCGCTCGATGGGCCACCTCCGTCCTACGAAGCTGCGACAGGCACCGAGGGAGCGAATGCCGACCAATCAACTCCTCCAGTCGCCGATGAGAAGAGGGATCATGCCTCGATGACTACGCCTTCGTCTGCTCCGAACACGTCCAATGCACAACACAAGCCGTCTTCCGCCGTCACACCATCTGGCCCCTCTACTTCGACTTCTGGCCCTTTGCCATCGCCGATGCGGCGGCCGGCCGGCTCGGGATCGCTGCTTCGGAGATTCTTGGCGATGCTCAAGCGTGCCATTGTTGCTGTCCTCCTTGCGCCGTACGAAGCCGTCACGCTCGTCTTTGACGTCGGAAAAGGGCGCAGGAGAAGAAAAATCGAGGTCAAGCTTGATCCCGCAGAGGCATCGAGGTCAGACGGTAGCTCTGCGGCGACTCCAGGTGCACCCGGCGCTCGCAAGTCCGACGGTGGCAAAACCTCGCTCGTCTTTGCTGACAAGACAAAACCAGGAGGTCCGATGAGCGAGAAGCTCAGACCGCCGACGCCGAAACCCCCTCGTAGGCGCAAGGGTGATGAAACGCCCGAAGAAAAGACCATTTCCGAGACTGCGAGTGAGACACTGGACGACGACGATGTTGTCACAGAGGAGCAAGCACGGCAGCGTGAAGAGGCCAGGAAGGCAAAGGAAGCGCGGGCTCGTGGAGGCGCAAGAGAGGGACCAGCGGAAAGCGCCAGCGCCAGCACCAGTGCCCTCAAGAGTGTCGTTGGCAAAGCCTCAAAACTTCTGCCGAATCCACATCCTGTCGATCCGATGCTGGTCCACGAGCCCAAGGCGAAGAAGGTGACAGGTGAGATTCCTGAAGAAATTGTGCGGAAGCGAGAGCGTGGGCCGAGCTTCGCGCTAGTGAATCAGCTGGGGTCGGGGGCAGCTGGTACCGACCTTGGCTCTTCGTCGCCACCCGCTCTTTCCGAAAAGGAAGCGGCTGCCAAGGCGGACAAGTTTCCGAGCAGTGGCGCCACCAAGGCTGGCTCCGGTACGCCTCCTGTTCCACGCTCAGCGGTCATCCACCACACGCCCAAGATCCTTGTTCTGGACCTCGACGAAACGCTGATCCACTCGACGTCTCGCTCGCCTACCTGGACGGCGCTGCGAGCGCAGCATTCCCTGAATGGATCGCGCAACTCGAGCGAGGCTGCTCGCAATGCCGTGTCAACGGGTGGGTCCCTCTTGGGCCTGGAAGGTCTGGGCGGTCTGCTGGGTCTGGGCCTGCCCGGATCCTCCTCGAAGGGCCGCAGTGTCCGCCCGCACCAGGTGGAAGTCGTCCTAGACGGGCGCAGCGTCATCTACCACGTGTACAAGCGGCCATTTGTCGACTACTTTTTGCGGCGCGTGGCAGCATGGTACCACGTCGTCGTCTTTACTGCATCCGTGCAAGAGTACGCCGATCCCGTCATCGACTGGCTGGACCAGGGCCGCGGCCTGATTGCGGGCAGACTCTTCCGTGACGCTTGCACCTACCGCAACGGGAGCTACCTCAAGGAGTTGACCATTGTCGACACGGACCTGAGTCGCGTCTGTCTCGTGGATAACTCGCCAGCGAGCTACCATCTGAACCCGGCGAATGGTATCCCCATTGAAGGGTGGACGCACGACCCCTCGGACGAGGCACTGCTCGATTTACTACCCATCTTGGATAGCCTGCGCTTTGCGCAGGATGTGCGGCACGTCTTGGGGCTCAGAATTACCTAGGGGCGGGTGCCACCAGCGCATTGTTGCCTCATGGACATTTTGTTCTTTTTTCTTTTCTCTCTCTCTCCGTTCTTCTCCACACTTGCCTTGTCGTCTCGCATCATGTTCAAAACGCATCTTCCCCAAGTACACATGACCTCACCTCTCACGCGGCCCCCGCCGCCGCCCAGTGGCCTCACGCCCATGACTCTGATTATATTCCCCGAACCAGTCTTTTTCTCTGTCCTCCGTATTGTCCTCGTCGCAATCTGCATTCTTTCCGGTGTCGTGCTATTCGACTTGTGTGTGACTGAGAATCGCAGAAGTGGCGTGCCCTGAGTATATGCCCCGGAGCCGAAGCTCACTCGGCCCTTTCCGACGCGCTCCTCGCCTCGCCTCGCGGAGAATGCTTCGCGTCCTGAGTCGAGCGTTGGTGCTAGCGGACAAGGGTGTGCGGGTGCGGGTGCGTAGGTATGAGAATTGGCCGAGAGGGAGCGAGTCGGTCGGACAAGGGTTTGTGTGCAGGGCAAGGGCAGGGGGATGGAAGATGATCCGACTGAGGCTGAGCTGAATGGCTGGTTGCGCCTCCTCGTCCTCCTCCCCGCCCGCGCTCCACGCTCTCCACCCTGGATACCACGCCGCCGCCCGCGTATCCCTCACTGTCCGTCCCGCTGCGCCGCGCTCCCATTCCCCCCACCTGTGCGCTTCGTCCCCGTCCCGGTCACTTGCACTCAGCGAGCGTCGTTGCGTGGTTGCGTCTGCGCGTGCCGTACACACAATACACGCCTGTCCAGCATCCACTTTCTCTCCCTTTCTCCCTCGCACTTGCCGTCTCTGGCCTCCTCTGTCCGATCCACTCGCCCCCCGCCCCCCCTCCCGCTCCCGCACTGCAAGGAATGCCCCGCCTGACAAAAGCACAGCGCGAAGCCCGCGAGGCGGACAAAGCACACCGAGCGGCCGAGGCAAAGCTGCAACTACGTGCGCAGCAGGAAGCAGCAAACGATGCGGCGTCGTTGTCCGCTTCGGCGCATATACCCTCTTCGTCTAGTAGCAGTACCAGTGCGGCCAACGCTGCTGCTGCTGCTGCTGCTGCTGCGGCCGCTGCCGCTGCGAATGCCGCTGCTGGTGCTGGTGCGAACCCGGGGATGGAGATCTTGGCGGGGTATGTCCCCTCTGTTGTCGTGAGCGATATTTCCACGAGCGACGAGGACGACGACGCCGACCTGAGGGACAGGGACAGGGACGAGGACGTCGACGAAGATGCGGGGTGGAACGCGCGGGACGCCTCGATGAGCATGAATCCCTATGCTAGCGATAATACCGATGAGGACGACGAGGAGGATCCCGCTAGTGGAGCAGCAGCGTCAAGCTCAAACAAGGGTACGGGTGGGGCTGCACAGGGGCAGGGACGGAAGAGGGATGCGACGTGTCGATGGGAAGACTGCGGGAAGTCCTTTCTCGACTTGCAGAAGTTCATTGATCATTTGCATGGTGGTGAGTTTGGAGTGGAGCGGGCGTGCGACGAGGTAGACTAGCATGTATGCTGTGCTGACGCAGGACCTTCTTTGCGCTGAACCCGTTCACTCGTCTCGTCTCATCTCGCATCGTCTCGCACCCCGTCCAGACCACGTCGGAACAACTCGAACAAAGTACGCCTGCGAATGGACGGGCTGCAATCGTAGAGGCAAACCCCAGACGAGCCGCTTTGCACTTTTGAGCCACCTCCGAAGTCACACGGGGGAAAAGCCTTTTACTTGTCCTCGGCCCGGTGAGTAGAGGAGAGGTGGACGCGTCGCTTCGAGGGCGAGTGGGCAATGGGGCAACTGGGGTAATTGGGCGAGTGGGCGAGTGGGCGAGTGGGCAGTGGGCAGTAGGGCAAGGGAGAAGGACTGGCATTAGCTTCCGTCGCGAGCTGTAATACAGCAAACCCTCGTTGCTCACACGCACACAACGCACACACTCACACACGCAAACACGTCTTTGTTGCCACCCGCCCTCCATCCCCCTCGTCGTCACTTTGGCGTCCCTCCCCACGCAGAGTGCGACAAGTCCTTTACTCGCTCCGACGCCCTCGCCAAACACATGCGAGTGCAGCACGATATTCAGCCCATTCTCACGCGAGCCACGAGGGCAAGTGGTCGTCGCTCCGGCGTCAATGCCAATGCCGCCGACTCGGTCGACGATGAGTTACTGAACATGACAGGCGGACAAGGCAGTGGCAATGGTGCAGGTCACAAGCCCGACTTGGAGTATGAGCTGCCATGCCAGCCAGTGACGTGGGAGTATGAGCTCCTCTTCGGCGGCCCTGCTGCTGCCACAGCATCGGCCACGGGGCAAGATGACCCCGCCGCCAAGGCACAAGAAGCAGCATTGGGCATCATGCGCCTCTCAAAGGTGAACAAGCGTCTAGGTCTGCCCGAGGAGCATCCCACACCCGAGCAAATAGCAACGGCGGAAGCCACCCTGGAGCTGGCACGGCGCAAGTGGGTTGAAGAAATGGGTGAGAGACAGGCGGCCGAGCTGGAGCGCGAGGGCGCGAGCAAGGGCGCTTTTCCCAGCAATTTGCGCAGGGCAGCAGCGAGAACCAGCCACGGCGCCGGTACCACCGACTACTACAATACCGACTCGGACGACGAGGCCGCCACCACCACCACACCAAGCAGGTCTGTCCGCGACTTGTCCCTCTTTACCAATGCTGGCGTGGCATCTTCGCCCAATGGCGGTGCGCTCGGTGGCCGCTCCTCCTCGCGGCTACAGAGCCGCAGATCGCTGTCGATCTCGACGTCCGCTCACAACAACCGTCCGAGTGAATCACCCGCTCCTGCGCCACCCAAGCCAGTCACCGTCTCGACGGCCGACGTCGGTACGCTGCGACAGGCATGCATCGTCGAAAAGGCCAAGCTGACGTGGCTGCGCGAGGAGAATGCGCGGCTAATGGCTGAATTTGAGAAGACGCTGCGAATCGAGAAGTTGGTTCGCGACGAGAAGCGCGTTGCGCTGCACATGAGCCTGGAGGCGGCATTGGGGTGAGTACCGCTACGTCGACTAGCTTGATGACGGCTGCTGAGGCTCGTCGGGAACTGACACTGACATCCCACGTCTCTATTCCTGCTCTCCTGTCCCCGCCAGCCCCGACGTCCGAGCCATCTTCACGCCTCCGCCTTCCCCGCCGCGCGAGCTCGAACCCGAAACGGCAACACAAGGGCCTCAAGAGTACTCGATGCACGAGCAAGGCGACAGCAATGGCGACGACGTGAAGATGGGCGACGTTCCCGAGTACAAGGGTGGAGCGGACGTTGCGACGACGGCGACAGCGACACCAAAGAAGTCTGGTGGCAGTGGTGGTGCCGCCCGGACGTCATCTACGAGGAGGACTGTAGATTACTCTGATGATGACGAGGACGAGGAAGAGGAGCAGCACAAGGAGGTGACGAGAGCAGCAGCTGCCGCTGCCGCTGCCGCTGCAGTGCCCACGGCACCGTCTACACGTCGGCGGAGCGCTGGCGGGTTGAGGTGAGGGTGGTTGGAGGGAGAGCGCTGATGCGCTGCTCCTCCGAGGAGGCACGAAGGAGGCACGAATGCTATTTGCAGGACGGGCGGATGAGCGCTCGAGGCGCAAAGGCGGAGCATATATGGTCCATTTGTACACTACAAGAGACGCGTGTTTCATATCTCGCGCAAAACGCGCCATGCCAAATTGAAGAGCAGTGATTTGGTTGGAAAAGCGCCAATTGGCAATCGACGATGTGCTACAATGATTGCGATGTGATTTCAAGGACATGAAGCGCTTCTTGTTTGGTCTCTTCTGCCCTTGCCTTGTGTGTGTGTGGACCCTGCGGAGGCCCGCGCTCCCTCGCCCCCGATCGGCTTCGGCTGTGCTCCACAAGGGACGCGCCGAGAGAGAGTCACACAGACAGGCACAAGCGCGGCGACGGCGATGCACAGCGAGTGGAGATGGGCTCGCGACGGTGCGCAATGCCTTGTGGCTTTGCCTCCTATTGTATTGTATCTTACACTTGTCTTTTCATCTTGCGACGTACGGTAACTCTGCCACAATATACCCCCCTCCACCACCTCTTTCCTTGCAACGATTTAAACAGTCACCCCGCCCTCACCCGCCTTCGTCTGCCCGCCGCCATGCCCATCCCCCTCGCGCTCATAGCCGCCAGCGGCTCCTCCCCCTCCCCCACCATCCTCGTAGAATCGCACGAGCCCGACGCAGAACGCTTCCTCACTGCCGCATCGACGATTCTCACGCGCATCCCGCCCAACTCGAGTCGTCTGTCGTATGCATTTGAGGACTGGCTCTTCCATTATGTTAGCGAGGAGGGCTACGTCTACCTCTGTGTGGCGGATGGAGAGGGCGGAAGAAGGCTGCCGTTTGCGTTTCTCGCCGAGGTGCAGAAGCAGGTGCGTTGCGTCGTGTCGTGACTTTCGCGAGGAGACATCGTACAAGTACTGACACCCCCCCCAACCCCCCCAACCCCTCCCTCCCTACGCTACGCCTCCCGCAGTTCCTCGCCCAATCTTCGCAGGAACAGCTCTCCTCGCCCACCGTCGCAGACTTCTCACCCTTTCAGCCTGTGCTATCCTCCCTCCGGAAGCGCTTCTCTGATTCCCCGCAGTCCGACCCAGTCAAAGCCGCGCAAGCTGAGCTCGGCGCAGTAAAGGATATCATGACGCAGAATGTGGAGCAAATCCTCTCCCGCGGAGAGAGAATCGAGCTACTGATGGATCGGACGGGGGAAGCGGCGAATCAGAGCTTGGCGTTTAGACGGCGCGCAAAGGGACTGAGGAGGTCAATGTGGTGGAAGAATACAAAGATTACAGCCTTGGCCGGGTTCTGTGCCGTGGTGAGTTGCCGCGCGAGCCTATGTTCACAGCCCGTCGATGTATGCTGACCCTGACGTCTTCTTCTGCTGGCTTGTCATCGTCATCTGCAGGTCTTTCTCGTCTTCCTCTGGTCTCTCGTGCACTGAGACCACCACAAGCAACAGCAGCACTGCTCCCCCACTCACATCGACATACCTGTGCATACTTTCCGCCCTCCTCTTGCCGCTGGTGCTGGTTCCGGATCGTCCCGTCCCGTGCTCCTTTGCACCCATGCCCACCTGATTGCGCTGAGTCTACATCCGCCGACTCTCCTCTCCTCTCCTGAGTCCAGGTTGTGCCGTCGTCTTTCCCGCGCGAAGCATCCCTCGATGTTGTGTCATTCTTGCGCCGACTTTTCTCAATGCACATCTCGACTCGTGTCCGTGGCGTCTGCAGTTGCTGCGATTTTGTCCGTCCTTGAGGCTCCCACTGTCGCTGTCGCTTCAATGTCTTCAATGGGAATAATAGGCAGCCAAGAGGAACTGGTGCGCTTAGCTGCTTGGTTGTGCGCTCGACAGAAGTTGCGGGCAAAACAAAAAGGTAACTGAGGCCGGCCCGGATCGAACGGACGACTTTGAGATGACCCTTGAGTTGGAATCTCACGCTCTACCACTGAACTACGGCCCCTTGTACGGTGAAGGGGCGCACATTTTCGAATATAGTCTTGTGACTTGTCGGCCATCAGTTTCGCCGCCCAGCGAACTTCCTGCAGAAGTCGCCGTAGCGCAGGGAACACGGCATCTCCCGGCGGAAGAAGACGAGATGCGCGGATGCGGATGCGGCCGCGGGCTTCTCTGCGCTGCGCTGCACGTGCGCCGTTGGCCGTAGATCTTAGAATGGCGGCACGCAGCGCAGCGCCCTTACCGCTCCTTGATGGGATTGAGTACAATACCATACACTGCTGCATGGTACGACCGCACGAGTTCTGGGTGATACTGAAACGAATGGCTCTCCCCATCTGGGTTTGCGTAATGAGATGGGAGCCGAGTGTGGGAGGGCAGAGAGCACGGGCGTGGACGTGGACGTGGCCGTGGGCCGCGGCGGCGGCGTGGGGCGCGGCTACTTTATGCAAGGAAAGAACAACGGCAGGTCTTCTTGTCTCGCCTGTTCTTTGCCTGCCTGCCGCGTTTGCCTGCCTGCCTGCCTGCCTGCCTGCCTGTCTGCCTGCCGAACCGCGTGTGCAGCCGTGCGTAGGGGGAGGCGAAGGGGTTTCTCTCGTTCCGGCATGGGTTGGCCGCAGACAGATCTTGTAGCTCTCTACTTCCTCAGGTGGACCACGACGACGACCTCCGCCACCCCTGGCAGAACGCAGGCAGGACGCAGGTAGAAACCGACGCGTCCCCACGCTGCTTTGATGCACAAGGCAAGATGGCGGGCGGGCGGGCGGGCGGGCGACCCGCACTGATCGCGTGCGCGTGTCGTGTCGCGTTGGCCCCGCGCAAAAGGGGTCAAGGTGGATTGAGCCTCTACTCAGTGCAGTGCGGTAGAGAGGATGCTGCGACAGCGGGTGCGTTCCCTGTGCGTGTTTGCTTGCTTGTGGGAAAAGCGGAAGCCTCACAAGAATCGTCGATGTCGTGGATGAAACCAACGGAGCTATTGTAATGGATTTGACGACTACAATATTCGAGTGGGACTTGGCGCCGGACACGGGCAGAAGGAAGGAGTCGTCGGGTCTTCTCAGGTCTCACCCGCACCCAGTCTCGCCGCGCCGCTCAAAATAAACAGCGTTTTGCCGTCCCGAGACTGGCGTAGTGCCCAAAATCCCAGTCACAGCAGGCGAGAGCCCTATGGGTTCGGTGATGACCCGCGATGTGACGACAACGACGACGGACCAATTCACCGGACTGACATCTGACATCTCGTGCAATTCACCAAGTCCAGTATCTACCTCTGGAGGTACAACACTCGCTTGTTCACCCACCGAGCGTCGTTCTGTATCCGTCTGCTTCAGCGCTCCGGATCCCTCTCCTCGACCCTCCTTTCTCCTTTATCCTCGACTGTCTGGACTAGCGGAACTTTCCACGTCGGAGCTGCCCCACTTTCCTTCCGCAACGCCAATTATCGATCGCAGCAGGGGCTGGCCAAGGACGCCACCGACGACGCCACACTCACCAAAGACGTCCTCCGTCTAACCTGCCCCACAAGAACGGCCGAATCGCCTCCCCCTTTTTCTTCCTTCTCGCCTTCTCTTCTTACCATCGTAGCACTAATGACGCCACGTCTACACTCCG
Organism: Quambalaria eucalypti; assembly: GCA_004016185.1. Taxonomy (NCBI): domain Eukaryota; kingdom Fungi; phylum Basidiomycota; class Exobasidiomycetes; order Microstromatales; family Quambalariaceae; genus Quambalaria; species Quambalaria eucalypti. The sequence continues at coordinate 11,353 of RRYC01000278.1, forward strand.
CATATTCTACCTAGACGCCAAAGACAAAAGAAAAGACGAAAGAAAAAGAGGTGCCATACAGCATCGCGATATGGACTCTGCATCCGCCCATGATGCCTTTGGTGTAGTCTCCGGCCAGGAGCATACACCTTCGCGCAACTTGGACATCAAAAGGCACAGAGACCTCTATGACGATGGCTTCCAGCAGCCTCCCTACGCCATTAGCGACCAAGGCACGAATCAAACGAGGGGAAAAGCCGACGTACCCGACCAGCCCTTCCTTTTGTGTCCCATCGAGCCTCGCTTTCAAAGACCATCCACGACCGACTTGGAGTCGTATCCTCGACAACGACTAATTCCAGAGGCCGCCTCAGGCACCGACGCCAAGCATCAGCAGCAGCAATCAAGACTCGCGACGACGACACAGCTTGACGATGCTACCACTCCCGACAGACTTCGGGCCACGACACCTGCTGAAGCTACCTCGAGTCAAATGAACTATGCATTCTCAGACGGCGCCGCTTCTTCAGACACCGATGCATCTCTCCTCTACAGCCAGACTAGCGATACAGATCCCGATCTCGGTCCCTTTACACCCATCAGTCCCAATAATTTCTCCCAAGCAGCAAACGACGCCGCTACCATGGCTAGCGGACACGCCTGGAGGCCCAAGGAGCTGCGACTGGTCGGGAGGCAAAGGCAGGAATCCAACCCCTCCGAGAGCGTCTCTCGCAGCTTCTTTGACGCCTCTCAGCCCACGACTGCGTCGAATACCAATTACGTGGGACTTGGCATCCAGCTGCCCAAGTCCTCCGGTACGGCCCTCAATGACCTCGTCGGTGGTCCTTCCCGTGCGGCATCGCCAGCCACCAAGCCAAGGTCCAACAAGCGGCCACTCAAGCCTCTTGCCTTGGCCAGTGGGGTCACGTCGGCTGGCGAGCTGCCACGATCCCTGAGCCCTGCCTTGCGCACAAGTCCGTGGGATTCCCGTCAGCGCAGCTATTCCAATGCCGGGATGCCCAGCACGGCATTCTCCTCTCCTGCGTCCGACCATTCACGGCTAGAAGCAGCCTTCCAACCGAGCAGCGCTCGTTCGCGCGAGCCATCGGTAGAGTCTTCCCTCTCAGACTGGCGATCCGCACCTCGGTCGGCCATTCCTGTGCTGCCGCCTACGCCTGCCTTTTCCACGACGGGCGGCAGGTCTTCGCCGGCAGGATCGAGTTGGGCCAGAGAAAGGGAAGCCAGGGCTACTGCACGGGCTATGCAAAGCCGAGGAGCATTCTCCACTCCGGAGACTGATGCCTCTTCTAGCAGAATGCTGCCGCAGAACAGGGGGCGTCAAGACGAGGCCATCGCCGATGCTGCCGAAGAAAAGTCCGCTTTGAGCCCATCGGAAAGGCCATATCGACGCAGTGGCGGGCATCAGGACCGGCGCGAATCGGTGCGGCTGTCCAAGTCGCTTTCCCCGGCCGTCGAGAGCCGAGAGAGAAGCGCAGATCTCGTCGTACGGCCCTTTTCGCCGACTGTCTCCTTCTCGTCTCAAGCGAGGGTCAGCAGGTCCACGTCGAGGCGCAAAGCTCCTCCTGCTCCCTTGATCTTGTTGCCCAATGGACGCACCGCTTCGACGGGTGGGAGCCCCATGGGTCCTTCGACGGCTAGCTCGACTTCATCGTCCCTGAAGAGCTCCCGGGGCGTTCCTTCACCAAGGCAGGCTCAGAACACGGAGCATCAGAACCTCGGTCATGAGCGATCAGAGCCCTCGCACCCCACTGAAACCAGACAAGGCGACCTGGCTGTCCCGATGACGTCTCGGGGTATCCCGGGCAGTGCTCTTTTGAGTCCAGCCATGAGCGTGTACCACGAGGCTTTCCATTCACCACTGGATGGGCCAGGCGGCAATCAGCAAGAGGACTCGGAGTTGGCCGAAACCCAGACCCGTCCCTCTGGCCTTGCCGCGCCCGTGGACAGGTCCGCGCCCATGATTCCTTCACTCAGCGTCGAATCAGTCGGTAGCCCCCCAAAGACGGCGTACTTCGATGTTGATGATGAATCCGGACTCAACGTCAGCTCTCCATCAGATTACGGCGACGGTGCATCTTCTTTCCTGCCATCGAGCGCCGGGTCAGACATGGGCAACTCACAAGGGAGCTTTGACCTGAGCAGACCGGAGCCTGACGTCGAAGGAGTGCCATTGATCTTCAGAAGGATACTCAAGGAGGACACACCTCCGGTCGATGCCATTCCTACGCGGTCAGAATCTCACGCTTCGCCCAGCCTTGTGGCGGAGGCATCTCAGGACACCTTGGTCGAGGTTACTTCGCCTGCTTCTGTCAGCCAGGACTTTAGGGACGAGCCAGGTAGCATCAGCCCCACAGAATCTGCCGTTGCTATGGAAGCCCCCAAAGACTCGCAGTCGGTTGACGTGCTTCACGGTGATTTGACGCAGGTGCCATCATTGCTTGAATCCTCCGTCTCCTTTGATCGCCTGGGATTGGACGGACACAGCCTTCTCGAAGAGTCAAAAGAGGAGAGCAACTCTGATGTCGATGTTGGCCGGCAGCCAGCAGTCGTCGGCCTCGAAGCGCCCAAGGACGACAGCGATGATGCCCGAACGCCGCTGGCAGAGCCCGTCGATCTCGAACGAGACAGCGTTGCCCCTACTCCGGTCCCAGCGGTCCATCGGATCAGCGAAGAATACTCTTTGACCGACGCCGATGCAGAGGGTTCCACAGATCGAGATTCGGACGTCGAGAGCCTCAGCTTCGACGCCGTGTCTAGCAGCTCGCATCCCTTTGCCTTCGCCAGCCCGCCTCTGCGGCTTGGCCCGTTGGGAGAACTTGCCGACTCTGCAGAAGACGAAGATGCGTTTGGCGAGGATCAAGAGAAGAGGCGCTCCGATTTGAGTATCCATTCGCATCGGGCGAGTGAACCCAAGGTCGGCCTGGCGCAACCCTCCGGGATGGTCTTATCCACGCCTCGCCTCGCAGACAGCGGCCTCTCCACGGTCCCCGAGGAAGGCGCGGTGACTGCTGGGTCCAGCGACAAACATGCCGTGAGCGCCGGTACTGCCCCATCCAAAGCAGAGTCGGCAAATGTCGTGGAAGCGCCAAGGTCCCCTCCAGCCGAGAACAATGACGCTCATCGCTCGTCAAGCCAGGAGCCTTCGGAAATGGAGAGCATTCAGAGACGGGGTAGCGAAATTGTGCGGTGCGAGTCTCCCGAGTCTCTCCGTCGCTTCTCGAAGCAACTTTCCATTAGCGGTACACTCAATCCTTCCAGCCAAGAGCGGAAAGAAGATGCTCCATCCTCGAATCGCCTTGCAATCCAGGAAACTGTCATCGAAGAGCGTCCCGTCTTTGATACCCACATCTTCGACAAAGCCCAAGCCACAGAGACGGAGCGGGTCGCTACACCGGAACAGAGCGTCGGCCCTACCGATCGGCCCGTCTCAATGCGACCAAAGAGTCACAGACCGATGAATCCGCCTCCTCTCCCGGCCAACTTCCCGCTGAAGCCTGCCAGCCGCCTTGTCATGAAGGCGCTGCCGGACAGATCGCTGACTTCTCCACTGCCCTCGAACCAGGAGAGAAATCCTAGCGTTGATGCCTCCAGTCAACAACAGGCTGACGTGAAGCAAATGGCTTCGAGGCCGAAGCTGCGCCTCGACACTTCGTCTCCGCCGCTGCCAGAGCCATCCGCTGCAGGGCAGCCCGACGCTCCTCAGTGGGATGCGAGGGCGAAATCCCAGCTGTCGAGTCCAGTGACCGCCACAAGCCCAGGTCGAGCATCTCCCCAGCAGCATCTCTTGTATCCCGGTTCATCCCACTTACCGCGCTCAGCACCTCTGCCACAAGGCTTCTTCCCAAGTCGAGCAGGACCTGGACCAGCCTCACAGGCCTCTTCGCAGACTTCGAGTCCAGCCCTTGGGTATGCGGACGAGGCCAGTAAGAGTGTCGCTCCCCGCAGTCGATGGTCGAGCGAATCCGAGTCCGAGGACGATACTGCCAAGCGACTTTCAAGGGCAAAGCGCGCCAATACGAAGCGTCGCACGAGCTCCGTCGCCCCCTCTCACCGTACAAGCCTCAACGGCGCATCAGGCTCGACCACGCCGGTCATGACATCCTCGGGCCAGTTGCCTAGGAAGAGTCTGTTGCATTCCTTGGGCTTGAGGAAAAAGAGCTTTGCGAGTCTCAGCTCAGCGAGCGGCAGTCGCGCTGCCACGCCGGCATTGGAGAGTCCAGGTCTTGCCCGTGCAGCGAACGCAGGGGATGGCTTCCCGTTCCCAGACGTCTCGAGCACCAAGACACAGCCTAGCGCTTCTCAGACACCGGGACCCCGAAGCTCGCGCACGTCGTTTGCCAGTTTCGCAATGGGGCACAAGAAGCAGAACCCTTCCATTGCGAGCCAGATGTCCGTCGGCGCAGCTTCTGTGCCCGCACTGCGCCAAAAAGCAAGCAGTGCCAGTCTCAGGACGGACACAAGCGGCCGACCCTCTCTGAGCGTCTCCGACAACCACTCATCCGAGTCGGGCCGGGTGTTGATGTCTCCCCCTCCTAGTCCATCCAAAGAGAGGGCAACAGGCCCTCGCAGGAGGAGCAAGACGGTCTCGGCTCTGCGCAGCAGCATGGGGATGGAAGCCGTTCCTCCCATGCCGACAGGAGCGCGGTCACACGGTTCTTCTGGGCGTCCAAGTTTCGAAGCGCCATCTGACACAGCGGAACACCGGGAACGAGCGCTTTCAACGTCATATGTGCCATCGGCAGATCTCAAGGTACCCAAAAGCAGCGCAAAGTCGCAAAGGCGTACAACCCAGAGTGCACAAAAGGCGTCGGTGACAAGTAGCAAGCCCAACAGCGATGTCCCCTCTAGCGCAGCAGAGATTGATGCGGTCACCAGTGCCGCCAAAGTAGTGATGCCGTCGTCGCGCGAACAGGACGGCCAGACGGTCCAGCGTAACTCCTTCGTCACGTCCGAGAGGGCAGTCAATGCCGCGAAGAGTCCCGAGACCCGCGACGAAAGTCCCGACAGTGTCGAGCACACACCGAGGATCGCATACAGGGCGCTGGACCAGCCTGAACCGAATCAAACCGAGCGTCCGGCACCTGTCCGACCTCGCCCGAGCAGAAAATTGACGAGTCAGTCTGAAGTTGAGGCTTACGAGCACATTGGCAAAGGCTTCGTTGATGCCATGAGCTCGCCAGAGTCAGAGCGAGTAGACTTGTTTGCCAACGCAGTCCCGCCAAGCCTAGGCACCGTCAGCTCTTCCACGATACCAGCAAAGGCCGGAGCAGGGACGGTGGTCCCCTCGGATGGTGAGGAACCGCTGCGCCCTCGACCACGTCTATCTCGCCGGACTGCAAAGGCACGCAAGCTGCGGCGTCTGGCGCGCGAAGCAGGCGTACGACCTCACTATCCCTCTCTCACCGAGGAGGGTCACGCCTGGGTACGTGAGCACCCAGGGCAGGCATTGTCTCATGCACACGGACCGACACTCCTAGCACTGAGCTCAGGAAGGGGATTTAGTAGTCGCGGAACACATCGCTCGTCTGATCAGAGGAGTGGCAGCGACGGTCGCTCGAGACGTGGCCGTGGCAACCACGACGAGGACGACGAAAGCGGCGATGACTACGGCTCCTACGATCGCGGTAACGGAGGCTCAGCCGGTGCAGGAGGAGGAGGCGGCGGCGGTGGTGGAGGCAGCGATGATAGCGACAGCGATGACGACGCCTACGGCTCCGCTCGAGACGGTGAAGAAGATACTAGCACGTCTGAAGAGTCGGAAGATGATTACGGGGAAGATGACGCTATGCCAGCCTCTGGGGCCGCTGCAGGTGGCTCTGACTCCGAAGACTCCGACGACGTGCCCCTGGGAGATCGCATCGACGACGTCGATGTGTTACAGAGACGTCTGAGAGCGCAGGAGAGGCGGCAGCAGCTGCAGCAAACGCAGAATGCCCTGGAGAACGGTCCTGCTCGCCAAGGAACGAGCAAAGCCTTACGGTCGCGCTCCGCAAGGGCGGACCCCAGTCAACGTTCTCGAAGGCAGCAGCCAGACGGCATCGCGCCAGGATCAGCTGCTACGGGTGCACAGCATGCCGACGAGCTGTCGAGACGCTTGTTGCGCGTTCAGATGAGACAAGAGCAGCGTTCTCGAGAGCCCAGCCTTTCGCGTCACGCAACTCAGACAGTTCGTCATTCCCCGGAGGTGGACTTCCCGCGTGCAGCACTGCAACGAGAAGCACTTCCCGAGGATGCCAGAGCGGAACGCCTCACTCGAGCTCGATCTCTGGCCAACCGTGTCCGACCCAGAGCGCCGACGGATACATCTGGCCTACCACCCCAAGCCTTGAACCAAGCGCGGCTGCGGCGCGGTTCTGACGCTGGTCAGCGGGTTTCTCCATCGCTGAACGCACCGCCACTTCACACAATGCCGCCCCTACCGAACCAGGCGAGGGGTGCAGTGATGCCCGGATTACCGACTAGTGGACTCCCTGCCACGAGCAACGCGGCCGTGTCCCAAGCTGCAATGGCAGTGGCGACACAAGCTGCCAGAGAAGGCCGTATTCCAGCTTCTGCCATCCCTCTACAAGCTCAGGCGTTGGCTATCCAGGCGACTTCGAGCGGCGTGGCCCCGGGTGTCATGGCGCCCGTGAATCTGCACAGCCAACGCAGCTTGAGACACCCGGCCCACCCAGGTAACAGCGCTGGGCATCCTCAGCCAGTCCCACAGACTTCTCCCTATGCAGGACAAGACAGGACAAGCCGCCCTGCAGGTGACAAGGTTGCCAGTCCGGATCAAGCCACACGTGAGCTGCCCGACGTTGGCGCCACGCGCAGCGTCTCGCGACGCAGACCGGCAGCCATCGATACACGGCTAGGTCTCTCCCCAATGCAAGGCTCAGACTCGCCTACGTCATCGAACCCCTTGCAATCACCACCGCCTTGGGGTACTGTCGCCTCCTCGGACAGTCATGGTAGTAGCGGCCAGCATGCGCATACACGGCCGCGTCAATCAAATGGGACGGAAGACGAGCTTCAACCTTCGTCTCTCAGCCGTCATGCAACGCGGCGCAGCGCATCAGGCCGGCCGGAGCGAAACATCGATGCGCAGCAGCCTGCGATGATGCCCGTCAAAATTCAACAACATCGGGTCTACCTGGTCAACCGACAGAGGTATGCTTCCTGTGAGGTTCCCATTCACGCTCGGGCGCGAGACTTGGTATTGGATGCCCTTGATCGCGAGATCCTGCAGCTTACACCGGGCCGCGGCGGTTGGGTCATCTTCGAAGTATGCCCTCGCTTCGGCATTGAGCGACCTCTGCGAGAGTACGAGCTCGTCTCCTCTGTCGCTGAAGCAAGACCCGACCCTGCACAGGACCACTTCCTGCTCAAGCAGACGGAGCTGGCGCCGTACCTTTCATTGCGGGCAGTGCCCACTGTTTCGCCCATGTTGGCCGGGTACGCATACGTGCGCGACAGGCGTGGCAAGTGGTCCAAGCGTTGGCTGGAGCTGCGTGAGCACGGCCTCTATCACGCCAAGAGCGAAAAGGGCAAGGAGGAGATGTTCATCTGCCATCTCTCAAGCTTCGACGTCTATCTCGCAGATTCGGCGGCCATCAAGGCACCGAAGGCTCACTCCTTTGCGGTGAGGAGCCAGGACCAGATCACCATGTTCGAGAACAAGGAGGACTTCCTCCACTACTTTTCCCTCTCCGATCCCTCGGCACATCGGGATTGGATTAGGGCCATCCTGAATGCCAGGACGTACGTTCTTCGACAGGAGCATGCAGCTCTGTTCCAGCCTCCAGCTCCTCCGCCAGTACAGCAGCAGCCGCGTCCCGCTCCCAATATGGCGCCATCTGCTGGCCTCGGCAGTCCGGAAGAGGCCATGCCGCGGCGAGAACGAGAACAACAGCCGCCGTTAGTTGCAACGGCTTCGCTCTCACGTCGGGGCACAAGCAAGCGTGGCGTCGACCCTGGCGCCGGTCAGCAAGCTGTACCCGCCTTGCCCGCAGGGAACGGCAAGGAGCCCTTGATCCCGCGCGATGCCTTTGCCGCTGGTCCATTCGAGAAGGGGTCACTCCTTGCAAATGAGATGATGCGCGCTGGCCGTCCGGGCCGGTCAATGTCCACGTCAAATGGATCCGCCCCGCCCGTGCCTCCCATCAACCACAGTCACGCTAATCGGCCCTTGGACTTATCGACACACGAGCGTACCCGCGCGCGGTATGAGGAGGAGCGCCGAAGAGCCGAGATCTTGGAGCGCCAACGTCGCGCCAGAGAAGAGGGCAGGACGCTAATTAGCGTCGCCAATGATTTCAATAGCGGAGGCGCAGAGGGAGGTGGGGGCGGAGGCGGGTACCAGCGTCGCTAGCGTGCCGGCATCGCTGCCGCCTCATCCCAAGCACCTGGCATCTCCGGGCTACTGCTCTGGCCTCTATTCGCATCGCATCGCATCACACCCTTTATCTGCTATCGCCGCTCCCTACCTCGTCACTGGCCCCTTCACGCGACAGGCTGGGCTCAGGTCCTGCTCTCATCTCATGTTTACAATAAGTGAATCGACGCCTCCTCCCGCTCCTCCCTCCCGCCGGTATTAATGGCCGCCCTGCCCCGTCTTCGTCTTCGCTTTCACATTTTCCCTCGTTTGGCCTCACACCTACCTACTACTGCCCCTTCGCTGCATGTACTCTGTACCTGTATCCAGGCTTGTACTTAGCTTTGTCTGTCTCTCTCTTTCTTGCGCCGGATCGCGCGACGCCGCCCAGCGGCTGGGTCGCGCACCGCTTGGGCGAATGTATGTACCAGTATGACCATGACCTTGCTCGTGAGACCGTGTGTTCAGCGACAGCGACGGATCGCCTGGATCTCGATGGCGTTTTCCTCATTCTATTGTGCAACGAGCAAGACTGGCTCACGCATTCGGACAAGGATTCGCAAGGCAGAAGGCCGCAGGCAGAGGTACAATATGTTGACAAGCAAGAGTAGGTGAGAGTACAGGCGATCGCTAGAAACTGGACAGGGCACGGAGGAATACATCTACAGATCTCTAGGTACTGTACAATCACAGGCGCTTCCGACTGGCGAGAGCGAGGAGTTGAGGTACGCGCCGGGCATTGGAAGCGTACTAGGCGACTAGTTTCCATGCACCTTAGTCGATACCGGCGGCGGGGGTGAGGGCGGGGGTTGTGCCGTCAAAGGCATTGCAGAGACCATAGAGCCGGAGCGGTGGTGCGGGGCGGTGCGTCCCTCTGTGTATGCACCCTGTGGTTGGAACGTCTGAGCGCGGACGTGGGTGGGCGTGTGCGTATGCTCAGAGGGAAAAGGGTGGATCCTTCCTACTTGGTAGGCCGGGGAGGATGTTGAGATGGTCGAGTACGACGCGCTGCGGGTGTGAGGATTGAGATGAGGCGGAGGTCGTCTTCTCCCTCTTGAGGGCGGTGGAAGAGGCAGAGGCAGAGGAGGGAACGATGGGGCACCGCTTGGTAGCGATACGAAAGGGGTAGAGGCGGGACGTGTCTCTGGTGAGGGAAGTGTAGTGGATGCTTGGCGGGAGTTGTCCCCTTCTGTCTTCGTGCCAGGTGGGTCAAATAGTTGCAAGGCACTATCCGCGTGAAACCCCATAGTCGGCGAGTTTCCCGGATCCGCCGCAGATGTATCTCTGTTGGTGAAGTAAGTCTCCGCCCAGGCTCCAAAGGCAGTGTCCATTGGTGCCGGTGAGGAACACCATTGCCCCGGCGCCGGCGAGTAGGAACCTTGCGCATATCGGGGGTCATGCGGGGAGTACACCGGCGAATGATAGGGGTTGAGCGTCTTTTGCGACGGCGAGGCTGTCGGTGTACTCGCACTGTACGCAGCGGTCCCGGTATCCTGTAGCGACTGCAAGGGCGTGATGGGCGACGGCCAAAAGACAGCACCTTCCTGTTGTCCTAAACACGTCTGCAATGCCGCCGGTGTGCTCGGAGCCTGAGGCGAGGAAGCAGGACTGGACGTGTCCGAAGCAGAAAGTGCAGGTGCGACGGAAGAGTCCAGTTCGGCTGACTCTTGCCGCTCATGGGCCGTGTTGTTTCGTGGAACGCTGCGAAACGGATTCGTATCTCGACGCTCACGCAAGAACGCAGGGCCCTCACTTCGCATCGGTTGAAGCGAGTCGACGGGGCCACACAGCTGATCGATTGGCGCGGCAGGGCGATCTGATGCTTCTCTGCTGAGGGGCGGTCTCGCAACCGCGCTGTAGGAAGGCGAGGACGGCGAGGACGATGAGCTTAGTCCAGAATTGCGCTTTGATCCCGTCCGACTCGTCATTCGCATCCGCAATGCCGGAGGAGATGGGGCAGGGCGTGACGATGGTACCCAGTCAATGCCTTCGCGGCTGCGACTTGGCTGTGTAGCCTCTACCTGCGAGTCGACGCTCGTCGTGTGCATTCGACCAACTGCAGTGCTCGCAGTAGAAGAGGGTTGACCCAAGCATTCAGGCTCAGCCCCTTCAGCACCTGCCGGTGAGTCAGGGCTGATGCTTTTGCTCCTTGGGATCTCCATCTCTTGATTCGAGTAATGACCGATGCTGGAACTCGGAGCATCGACAAATTGCCGCGAGCTCGTGGCCGTCGGTGCGTGCTCCACGGCTGGGGTCTCTCCGTGAACAGCTGATACAAAGTCGCTCGTGTCGTCGTCGATTTCACTTCCTTGGTCGGGGCCATGTCCCGAGCCATAATGATCCATATGCTGGTGCGCAGTCTTCGAGCTCGTACCATTTGTGGCTCCCTTATTAAAATAGACGCCGGGCCCTTGTACCGCAGGCGCATCTTGCGCTGCTTTGGTAGGCATCGTTGCGAGAGCGGCGACCATGCCGTCGCTGACGCCTCGTCTTATGCCTTGCACAATGGCCGACACGCCAGTGGTGCCGTTGACAGCCGCATCTACGAGGTCTTGCCTCTTTTTGTCTTCGTGTGCTGCCATGGCCATGCGCTGCAGCTTATTACTCTCTGCCCTTTTGCGGACACTATCTCTGCCTTGTTTCTCGTTGCGAGCCGCATAATCAATGAGCGGAGGTGGCTCTTGAATACGTGCTGAAGCGGTCCTGTCTTCGAAATCGGGCAAAGGCTTCCTCAATGGGCTCGACGATGCCTTGGGACCGTTGATTCCCAAGGAGGCGAAGGAATTGTCCAGGGAGGCATCGCGATGCGAGACGCTAGTGAGGGGGCCAGTCGCAGTCTTGGAGCGCCTCCTCGAAGGGCGGGTAGATGCAGCTGGAGGCGTCACCGCGAGCGAAGCTGAAGGGCCTGTCGCGCTGCTTTTGATGTTTGGGAGAGTGAGGCCAGCAGAGGCTGACGCGGAATGCTTTACCGGCATCCTCCCAGTCCTCTTCGCGTGAATAATCTCCCGGTGTCGAGGAAGGAGGTCAAGATGCTGTAGCAGACGAGGCAGCTATCAGTCAGCGGCGAATACCCGACAGCAGACAATGAGCATACAGACTCACTTTGCTCAACTCTTGCTCTCCGGCAAAGACGACGTCGCAGGCGCGACAACGCCACTTGCGCTGTTCGTCTCTGATCTTGGCCTCTTCGCGCAGTACCTCGTCGCTGACAGACGCCCCAGTGATTTGTTCCATCAGCTCCGATGTTCGCCGTCTGAGGCGATTCAGAGGCGCTTTGAACATGATGTGGGCCTTTGGCGACGGTGAGAGGTATGCCTCGTAAGAGCGCAGGTTGGACTTCGAAGCCTGGGGTGAGACGGGCATCTTGACGTGCTTGGGCAGGGCGTGGAGTGTACAGAGTCGATGGCGAGTGAGACTCAGAACGTGGCGGCGACTTCTTCTCCCCCTTGCAGGGACTGATCCGAGGATGAAGAAGTATTCCTGGGGCTGCGGCGAGGATGATAAGAGGTGCACTTCGAGCAATGCTAGAAGTGCGAGGCCTGGTCAGAACAAGGGTCTACTGCGGAGGTCGGGACCGTTACGAGTGGTAGGGAGGCGAGGGTAGAGAGGGGAACCGGTATGGGTGAAGCTTTGAGTGGGGGCAATTGGGTCCTAGGGTAGACCGTCGAGGGCTGATCTTATGGGAAAGGCATGTGCAATGCCCTTGACCGACAAAGATTTTCAAGATGTAGGATGTCGGATGGGGTGTTTGGTAGCGTAACAGGTCACGCATCGATCTGGTTACAGTGAGAAAGGCACCGCCCCATGCGAATACGAGTGAAGGACTCGGATGTCGGGCTTCCGTGGGCGTCAAGCGTCGCCTTTAACCGCTCGTAGCCCACTGTTTCGTGGGCCAAGTGAGGCCCGTGCGGAAGCAATGCAAGTGTCGAGGCAAGATAGTCTGAGGAAAGAGCAATTATTGGTTCGCCCCAAGCCTCGCCAGGGCGGTACGGCACGGCAAGCCCCGGGCCTACTGAAGCGTGCAGATTGTGACAGCGTGAGGCCCTCGAGGGTCCACGAGGGTTTGCACAAAGCTTCGCGCACGCCATTTGTCTCATTCGGGGATCGAGTTCCTCGCTCATCATCTGAGCACCGGCACGGCCTAGCAACACGGCATGCTCGCTCGAAGGACGTCGACGGCGATTGGCAGTCGCTGCCTCGGTCGCCAACCTCACGCTCGCTTGTGATACCCTGTCCATCAATCTTCTCACGCGGCAGAACGGCAGCGCGGGGCGGCAGAGGCGGGATGGTTTCCCGATCAGGTGCCCGCATTGATTGAGTGGCTGGACTTGGTCACGCACAACGCACAAGCCCGCAGCCTCCAAGCGCCGCGCTCTGTCCCTCGTGTCAGCTTCGAGTGCATCAATCTGCTTCTAATTGCCGGTGTCTTCTGTATCCGGAGGCAAGAACAGTCCCCTTGAGGAGATGTCAAGAACCTCCATGCAAAAGCAGAAAGTGAAGGCCGACCGATGCCCGCGTCAGGCGCCCTCGACGCAGCCTTACGCCATCGCTCTTGGACCCTGCTGCTGCGCGCCTGCACCCCACAGCCACGTGAGCCCGGCTTGGCGTGGGAAATGCTGCCTTGGTCTGACAACGGCAAGGAAGCAAAGGGCATATTCGCGAGCTTAGGACACTGGTCATGCTCGCGGCGTGTCGTTGATCAGACATGCTCTGAGGCGCCTCGACCGGCCCCACGGAGGCAGAGATGCATTGTAAAGCTAGCAGCCCAGTCGACGCGTTATGTGGTGCCAGACATGGTGTCGAGGGTGACATTCCAGCGTCACAAAGGCAGGGCGCTGCCGGCTTGTCGCAATCTTCTAGAAGAATGCCAAGGATATCTAGCATCGATTGTTTCCTCTCCCAACCGCAGAGGCTGCTTCGAGCGCTCGTCTCGACCACGCAGGGGGATCCTTGGCGGTGAGCAGCATTTGCCTCGCACGCTCTCGAAAGAAATCGAATACCACGGTGCTGTCAACACCATGTCATCCACCGTGCGACAAAGGCACTAACATCGCGCTTGCGACTGCACCGATAACGATTCATTCACTCCGGGGAACAGGCTCAACTGAACAAGGGCGCTTCAAGGCTACACGCGATTTGAGGCGCGAAAGCACGTGACCACTGCGGCCCTCAGCACGCGAGCGGCGGCGGCTCGCTCGCCCCGCAGGCACGCCAGAAAGCGCCGCACGCGCAAACAGCTCGGATCCGCGACAGCAAGGGCTCCCGGCCGAAGGAACGAGTGGGAGCAGCTCACGCCACGCCCTCTCGCCCGCTTTCCCTGAACCACTTCGCTATACTGAACAGTAAATCTTCGAAATCCCCTGCTGATCCGCACCTCGTCACTCCTACATCATCCCCTCCTCAAGACCTACGACATCATCCACCATGTCTCTCCACGTCCCCGACCAGTCGCAGCAGTTTGCTCACATTCTGCGTCTCCTCAACACCAACGTTGACGGAAAGCGCAAGATCATGTACGCCCTCACCGAGATCAAGGGTGTCGGTCGCCGCTTCGCCAACATCGTCTGCAAGAAGGCCGACGTCGACCTTGCCAAGCGTGCCGGTGAGCTCAACTCGGATGAGCTCGAGAGGATCGTCACCATCCTCCAGAACCCTCAGGACTTCAAGATCCCCGACTGGTTCCTGAACAGGCAGCGGGGTAAGTATTCGTGCTGTGTAGCCGGAGTTGCTGGGCGGGGAATAGAAGCGGAGCGCAAGGGAATATGCGCATTTGGAGGAGGAGGGACCAAGGACACTTCCGAGAACAGTGTCAAAAAAATGGGGACATATCACTACGCCCTCGATGCGGTGCGGCGCACGAGATGGGCGATTTGTGATAGCGTGCGCCGAAACAAAGAGCATGGCCATTTTGCCATCGATGGCTCTCGGCAGCTATGCTGCTGCGGTGACAATCCGCCAGTCCCGCCAGCACGACGTCTCATTTGACTACGTTTGCGCGGGATCGCATTTATGGCACGGAGAGCTACTTCGAGGAAGCGCTACGCCGCGTCGTGGAACGTCTGGCGGTGGCACGCAGATGCCCTTTCCGGAACCCATCCTGCAGCGAGCTCTGTTCTGACCACATATTCACCCATCCCTTCCCATCTGCAGACATCGTCGACGGCAAGTCCTTCCAGGTTCTCTCGAACAACCTCGACTCCAAGCTCCGTGACGACCTCGAGCGTTTGAAGAAGATCCGCTCCCACCGTGGTATCCGTCACTACCTGCAGCTCCGTGTCCGTGGTCAACACACCAAGACGACTGGTCGCCGCGGAAAGACCGTCGGTCTCGGCAAGAAGAAGTAAGCAGCGTAGCATTTCGCTGCCTGCCGATCTCTTTGCGGGTGGTGGGACGGGATTACGAGCAGCGAGCTACGGCGATTTGGAAGGTTCTGGACTACGCACAGTATCGGGACCATCGATCTCTGTCCCAATTTGGACATCGCCTTGCCGGCACCACCCTGCCACCTCGGCGCTCTTCTCCGAGCCGCTCCACTTCACTCCTCTGGCGTACATGCCTTATGCCTCGCCATGCCATGTATTCTTCCGGGTCGTCTCTCCGTCTGTTACCACCCACCCACGCCCCAAAATCCACATTTGTGCTATACGTCCATCTGCTGCATTGCATTGATCATGCGAACATTGGTCTGGGAGCTAGTGTGCAAGGGTTGGTCGTTGCGTTGGTGGTGCTTTCGCACGCACCACGCCGAGAAATTGAGTAGGTACATGCGTGAGACTCGATGACAAGAGATGGGAAATATGAGGGGAGACGCACGTTGCATGCGAGATGAGCACCGCGGTGGACACGAGCTGATGCGAACATCAGTCGCAGCAAGTGGTGAGGAGAATTAATGCACCCAGAAGCAGGACGCGGAAGTCGGTAGAAGATGCGTGGGGCAGCTCAGCAGCTCTGAACTGTCTGCGTCCAAAATCAGCTGACGCCAACCTGCAATGGACCTGCGCTAATAAGCACTTGGGCCTATTGGCCCATGGGCCAGCCCGGCGGGAGCATCCCTCCACCGCCTCCTTGCTGACCCCCCAGTTGCCCCTTGCCATCGCCGGCATCCCCCTGCTGTGCCTGGTGCTGTTGATGCTGCTGCTGTTGATGCTGCTGTTGCTGTTGCTGCTGCCACCCCATCAACTGCTGCTGGAACTGCAAAGGCAGCCCAGCGAAACCCCCCTGTTGCCGCATCTGTCCGCCTTGGGCAGCGCCCGCATCGCCCCCAGACGGCATCGCCTTGTTACCCATGGGGAGGTTGAGCCCGTTGTTCCCCATAACCCCGCCATTGATGCCGCCATACTGCCCCTGAGGCTGGCCATATGGCAGGTTGAGAGCCGGCCCAGCACCATTTGCACCGTTGCCGCCCGCGCCATTCATGCCCTGCATCGGCATGCCCATCATCCCAAAGGAGGCCGCAACAGCCGCTACGGCTTGTTGTTGTTGTTGTTGTTGTTGTTGTTGTTGTTGTTGTTGTTGTTGTTGTTGTTGTTGTTGCTGCTGCTGCTGTTGCGAGGCGTCGTGCATCGAGGACATGGGAAGCCCCATCCCTAGCGGGAGATTCAAGTTGGCGAACGGCCCCGCTCCCATTGGCATGTTGTTTGCGGGCATATTGGCGCCAGGACCGCCCGGTACGCCGGGGGGTATCCCCTGATGAGACAATGCGGGGGAGGGAGTGGCGACGCCATTGAACGGAGAAGGGGCGCCAACGCCAGGCTGTCTATTCGGCGAGCCTTGAGGAAGCTGTGCTGGGTGCAATGCCGGTGTGTTGCTTTGGCTCTTTTGCCTGGCATTTTGACCGGCAGGAGCTTTCTTCGCTGCTGCAGCCTTCGCGGCGGGCTTCTTACTGGCCGGTGCCTTCTTGGCTCCCTTACTGGCAGCTGCAGTTTCTGCATCGCCATTGGCAGAGGGCGTCGGTGCATCGGCCGCAGGCGTGGGAGCAGCGTCTGCTTCCGAGTCCTTCTTTCCCGCAGGAGCTTTCTTGGGTTTGGGCTTACTCTTGGTCTTCTTGTCAGGTGATCCGGCAGTCTTGTCGGCCTCCTTTTCCTTGTTGACCTTGCCCTTGCCAGAAGCTTCCTTTTCGCTGCTCGCGTCGGCAGCACCCTTTGCGGCAGCAGCCGTCTTCTTCTTCTTGCTTTTTGGCGCAGCAGCTTCCTCCTTTTCTCTCTCTTTCTCTCTTTCCCGCTCCTCGGCCGCAGCAGCTTCCATCTCCGCCTTTTTGCGCTTTTTGCTAGGAGCTTTCTTCGCTGCGCCATTGGCGGCATTGGATGGACCTTGAGAGCCTTTGCCGCTCTCCTCCTTCTTGCTAGGGCCAGTATCGCTACCGGCACCGGGAGCAGGATCCTTGTCACCCGCTTCTGGCCCGTTGGGATTGGCGGCACCCTTGTTCGCCTGTGCTCTATATCTCTCGATGAACGCGAGTCGGTGAAAGCTGTGGAGACAAGTAGGCAGATGCGTCCCGCCAGGTCAGTTTCACCAGCATTCAACGCTCTCGCGTTCGGTTCTCGGGGGCTACTCACGTGGGAACAAATGGCGCTACCACAGCCGGCGTATTGTTGGGCAGGCGTGCCTGACCTGTCCGACCAGTATTCCGCTTGTCCTTTGCATGCATGCGCCAGCCGCCTTCCATGAGCTTCATAAGAGCATCTCTCCGCTGCTTCTCGACGAGCTCTCGTTGTGCCTCTGCCGAGGCGAGCGCTGCTTGCTCCTCCGATTCGGCAGTTTCCGCGGGCTCTGTGCTGGGTATTGTGTCGCGCTCGTCTGCTATCGGTGGTAGGTTCCTTTGATGAGGAAGTGGGTGGGCAGGAGCGTACCGCGAGACGGGCGCGGTGGCTGCAAGCATCAAGTTGGCAATCCAAGTAGCATGCGGATCCGGCTCCAAACATAGCGGGGCTGATGTTAGCGTCTGGAGGGCGGAGGAAGGAGGGAGGATAGAGGCGGGGCGGGCGATCTTGTGTGAGCAGGGAAACAAGGCGATGACTTTATATGCTTCGTGCACTTACGAGAACCTTGCTCTCTATTGCAAGTGCTTCTTCCTCTGCCCAGGTTCCGCCGCTAAGCTTCTCATTCAGCGCCCTCATCTCTGTCCACAACGTCTCTTCATTCGGATGCAGTACGACCCGATATGTTTCGGGGCCTTGGACTACCACGGGCTGGGACACGCTCTTCTCGACCTTGTCTGCTAAGCTTGCCTCGACGGCCTTTTTGCTGGAAAGCGATGCGGTTGCACCTTGGCCATAGCGCCCTCCTTCGATTCTTGCTTCCAGGCTAGCCTTGGCTTCTGGCTCTTGCGAGGGTTTCTTTGCGGGCCGGGCAGGAGGCGGGGAGGCTGGAGGCGGAGGCGTTTCAGGTTGGCGGTGATCCTTGATCTCGACAATGAGACAGCCTGCGGAGGATGAGGCAGATTTCAATTTGGTGTGCAAGAAGATCAGCATGTGTAGAAGCGCATGAGCGGGATATCGTGGCACTCACCGTCAAAGAATGGAATACGCCGCAAGTCTAGGACATCCAACATGAAATTTGGTAATTGCTGATCGCGGATGCACCTGAGCAGCTCCTTTCCAGGCGTATTAGCTTTGGAACTCGACGAGGTCAGCCTTGATGGCCCTGCGACTGCTGTGCCTTCTGTGATGGGCTCCTCGAGAAGCAGTCTTCCCTTGGCGTCTTCGAAGCGAAACCATGTCGGATGCAGGTGAAGATAGAAGGAAGCAGGGCTCTTTCGATTACGCTTGAGCAGCTGTCTTGTCTGACGCGAGTGATTGTAAACGGATCCAGTTGTGGCCATACTTGTCGTCTTGCAGAGTAGCCAGACTCTGCGAGCAAAGAGAGATCCAGAAGAGGAGAGGAGGAAGCGGATGCGACGATGCAAACTGGACGGAATATGCGGATGTCGCGGCAATGGAGCTGACTAGCTTCTTACCTCTTGAGCTGCAGACAGCGAATTTGATCGCGGTGTCCCTTTCGTGTGGAGGATCCTTGAACTCTGCGGCAATCACAGGCTTCGGGAGCGATACTTGTGCGTGGGTGGGGCAGTGACCATGAACTTGTAGTGACCCTAAGTAATTCCCCCCCTCACCCGCTCCACCCGCTCACTGCGTCGCGAACTGCACGCTCCCCGCACCGCGTACAGGTACTCGACGCGTGTTTCCCGTCCGACGCCCAGCCTGGGACAAGGACCTCCTCCCACCTTCCGAGTCCAAGCCGCGTTCCTGGAGATGAATCCCACACACAAACAATGCTTAGCTGACAATAGAGATCACAGATGACGTCTAGAATTACCGCCGTCGGCAAAGGCGAGATTCAGCTCACACTCGGCCTTCTGAAGCCGACCGTCTGCGCTTACCAGCCCGACGTCAGCGCCGTATTGAAGCACATCAAGGCGCAAGACTTGGAGGTGGGTTCGCGGAAAGGTTGCGCCAACTTTCCTCGCCAGTCACTGACTACTGGGACCGACCCAATCACGCACAGATTGTCCGCACAGCACGGCTCTTTTGGACAGTACCAGAGGCTGCGAAATTCTATGAAGAGCACGTCGGGAAATTCTACTTTCCCCGTCTCATCGCGGGCATGACGAGCGGGCCGTCCATGGCACTAGCATTGTCAGGCCATGATGCCATTGCGAGATGGCGTGCTATGCTAGGCCCCACAAAGGTATATCGCTCCAAGTGGGAAGAGCCTCTCCCAGTCGGCTTACGCGCCATGTATGGCCTGGGCGATACGCGCAACGGATTTCATGGTAGCGGTGAGTGTGAAAGGGCGATGGTACCTCGAGGCAAACCAATCGTGTGTGTCACCTTGGAGAGACCTGACACGATGCTGAATTTACACTTTCATTGGACACACCACAGACTCGCCAGAATCAGCGGAGCGTGAATTGGGGCTGATCTTTGAGGGATGGGACACAAATTGGTGGTTGGAGCGCGAGCGGGCTCGACAGAGTTAGGGAGTGGCTGCTCACAATCGACGATTCAAGGGCTCCTTCCGCACATCCGCGTCGCATGGACATCTATTTCGACCAGGAACATCCCGGCCTAAAGAACCCGCGCGTGACTGTATGCTTCTCTCTGAAAAGCGGCCGCGGTCGAAGCAGTGGTACGGCTGGCCTGACCGATGTGGAGCCGCACCAAAGGTTCGAACAACTGGTCAGACGCGAGCACTTGGCGGTTGCGTCCAGTTCTGGAGCCATGGAATTGGGACAGCTCTAGCTCCGCGCAGCCGAGGGCTTCATGGCGTACCGCGGACGGACCGCGAATGATGCTGTGTGTGGCCCGAAGCTTCGCGTTCGGCCTTGGCCGGTGAGGCAATGGTCCAGAATACATGCATGGGAAGGATCCGTGGGCCTCATCGACGCCCGCCCATATCGTCTTCCTACCCCTTGGATCCGTGGGCCTCATCGACGCCCGCCCATATCGTCTTCCTACCCCTTCTCCTTTGAATGTATTATGTCTATTTCTGCCATGCTGTCACAATTTTCTCAATAGCTTCAATCCTCGCATGGAGGATGATCACCTCCCAGGCCAGGAATGAGCTCTCCTGACATATGAATGGAAGAAGAGCGTCCTGGGGTCGGGTGCGGACGCGGACGCGTCGGTGTAGTAGCTGGGAGAATGGAGCGACGCTGGCCAGATGGCCCACGACGGCCGGTGGGAGCGTCGTCGGCATTCTTCGGCCAGAACTTGGTCTTCGGGGTCCGTCTAAAGGTTACATAACCCCAGACACGACAGCAAACCTTTTACGCTAAACTTTCACCCGAGCGCGGGGCCGGTCAGGCCACACGAGCGCAGCGTGGGAACCACTGGGCAAGTTGTCGGTGCGCGCGGAGCAGCAATACGTGGGGGTCGGAACTTCGCAGCCCGCCACCGAGCCCGGGGAATGGTGGGAGCCACGCGAGATGTGCACGGTTCAATGACCTCACATTTTCGCTCGAGGAACTTACTGCCATATGCCGCCAAATGCCGGCGTGCTTTTTCAACGAGGGTGAAGGTGTTCGCTACTAAGAACTGATCCAGCCAAGTGTACGAGCACGACGTTGCGCGCCTCGCGCTCAGGCAAGGTCGCCGTGAGTAAGCAGCTTGAATCATTGCGCCGCCAGTCTGACTCGCAGACCAGGTAACAACCTGCGATACACGCGTATTCGAGCTGCTTTCGCGGGCGGCAAAGGAGGTTCGGCGGTAGTGGCGAAGTCCCGCGGATCTCATCGGATGCCCTAGCGGAGTCACGGAGAGGCCATGCAGGGGCCAAGAGCCTGCAATCTGACTCAATCTGGGCCGCAAATGCTGACCTCCATCTTGTTCGTGTTCTTCACCGGTGGCCCACGAGGAGTCAGCCGATGGGAAGCGCAGATTAGCTTAAAGTCCTCGCCTCGTCACAGCCATCGAGGACCCTCTGATGCACGTCGGCTGAAGTGTGCGGCGGAGACGGCAGCAAGCAGCGGCGGCGGCGAGGCGTGGCGTGGCGTGGCGCCGTTGCGTCCTTTTCTTTTCGCGGGTGCTGACCTGCCTGCAAACGACAAGTGGAGAAGCTAGTGAGGAACAGAAACAAAGGGCCGCCCGTCGCAAGCGCCCAGAGCAAAGAGGTCGGGTGGTTGCTTGGGGCACATGCATACTCACTGCAGCTCACGTGGCGCGCCGTGAGGGCTAGGTACACATTTTCTTTTTTGTCCCGCTATCTTCTCTTACAACCACTCGTCGTGAGTAGAATCGTCGTAGCAAAGCGCCACAGCAGTGTCTGATCAGCTCCGAGCTGATTCGATGGCAACGAACAAAGGCACTAGAGCGACACCATTCAGGACGATGTCGTGACCCGCTACAAACGCAAGGCCGCGGTCGTGCGTCGGCGCAGCTTCGTCGCTAGCCTGATTTTCCAGGGGCACTGCGTCTCCACTGCGTCTCCATCGCTGCTCGGCCCGCATATCCGTACATTTCCCTCCGCATCGCTGTGCACAGAGCAAGCTTTGGTTCCTGGCTTGCCAAGGGCAGCGAGCGTAAATCTGGATCTTCACTCGTCAGAACGCCGTGACCTCCTGCCGCCGCCGCGGATGTGAAGTCCAATGCTCTAATTGCACGCATAAGTCCAAGGCTCTAATTGCACGCATATAATATGTGGAACAGTCGGCCGCAATCCAAGGTTAAGTAGGTACATTGCGACTGGCGGGTCAATGCCGACGATGGAGTCCGGATTGTAGGTACTTGACCGTACTCTTACGCTGGTAAGCGCTTGCTCGGAGTGAAGCTGTTGTGCCGCCCACGCCTGCGCCGCTGTGCTGCTCCGTACTTGTGATTAACCTCGAAGCGTCCAAGGCCTGTGCAAGCTCTGCCCGATCTGCGGACACGCCATCCGTCGACTCGTCGAGTCTACTCGGTAAAGAAAATTCCATTCTTACAGTACCAGCGGAGAGCCATGCGCCCCGCAAAGGAAGGAAGGTCACTCTTGACGACTTCCACGTTTGAGGCACAACCGATGGTCCACGCCCTCACCACCACCAGCGCTTGAGTCACCAACGCCTTTCTTCCCGCTGAAGTTGTGCCCCTCGAAGTGGAGAAAAGGAGAATATAAAGGGACCGGTGCTAGCCGCAAGTCTGTCTTTGTCACTGTTTCTGGTCGCAGCCGGCTCCGCGCTTCCCATTGCTCTTTCTGGCCATTGTTGAGTGATCACATCAACATTCATGCCCGCGGCAGCCTCACGATCGCGCCAACGTAGCCAAGGAAGACAGCGGATGCAAACATCGCCCTCGACCAGCAACGTACAGCGAGGTGAGTGGCCGCCGCCTCGGATACGACGCCCGCCTGCTAGTACAGAGTCCACATCGACCCCTTGTCTGACCCACGGCACAGTTGCTCCACGGAAGCAATTTGCTGACGTTGAACCCGAGCATTTTGGTTCCTTTTTCTCTCTTTGAGCGGACCAGACCAGACCAGACCAGGGAGCGTCCTGGCTACCCCTCTTGAGAGCAGGGACCTTTGCACTATTTCCCTGGGATTGCTCATGGATAGATCATACTATCCCACCACGGCTCCAAGCGTCGGAGGAACCAGCATTCATACCAGACTTTGCTGTCCCGTACTCTCCAATCATCTTCGACCTCGTCAAAATCCAACCGTCCACACACCCGAGACTCTCAGCCACCTGCTTGCTTCCGTCTGCCTCGTCTCCTTTCGTACCAATTCATACCAATTCATAGCCTTCTCAGAAGGTACACCGCCCATTCCATCCCCGCTTTTGGGGAACTTTCCCGCAAAGTTCCCTCTGGCGCACCTGCTTCCGCCTTTGGCTGAGCTCCTGGGAAGTCGTCGAACCTCTGTCTCTCTTCGGACCCTCGTCTACTGCACATTCCGGCACAGACCACGCCATCCGGTCCGGCTGCCCCTTGTTACAGAGCATCAGTAGCACTTGCTTTCGCTGTGCAGAAACGGCGCTCATCAAGCTGGAGGAAAGCCATAGCGTGTCCGGGGGACGCCCTCTGGTCGATGGCGTCGCTTCTCACAGGGACGCAGCTTCCTCTGTCGATTCATCCTCTGCGACAGATTCCCGTAGTGAGCTCAAGAGGGAGAGGCGTCGACGACAGGTACGAGAGGCCCAAGCCAGGGTGAGTGTTCCTTGCATGGCTGTCGATCATGGCTTCGAGAAGGGGATGCAGAGCGTGTCCTACCTCTTGCTCGCTGCAATTGCTGTTACGTACATGTATCTGACAAGCCTCCGAGCCTGATACCCTACTATTCGCTTCGCAGTCTCGCATTCGAAAGGACAGAATTACAGAAGAGGTGAGCAGCCCGTCTTTTCGTAGGGAAAAAGTTCGCTCTAGCCCGCTCTAGTCCTTTGTATGCAATTTGCTGACTTGCCCGCGGCCTCCACCCCTTCCCGACCATTCAGCTCCGAGTCCAAAATGAAGCATTGACCAGAAGGCTACGCATCTATGAGAAGGAGAACGGCGAGCTTCGCAGTCGACTCTCACGCTACGAGCATGTGGAGCAGCCTGGCTACCACCTCGACCATCTCCCGGATATCGACGGGCCAACTGCGCCACCCCAGGCTCCTCTTTGGCAAAACCGTTCACCAACCGATGAATTTCGAAGTGGCGGCTTGACGATCGGCAAGTCTTCGGCCCCTAGCTCCTCTTCATCACTATCTACCGCATCGGCAGGCATGCCCGCAGCCCAGACGTGGACCTCTTTTCCGACCTTGTCAGCAGCATTTCCAGACGGTCGTGGACAAAGCGCTTCCAGCAGCAAGAATGTGCTGGAGTCTGGGAATGTAGAGACGTCGTTCTCGCCCAATCGAGTCCCTCTACCTCGTAAGGCATCACTCAGAGAGGGAAGGACAGATTCGCCTTACTTTACATTTTCAGGGGCTGCAAGCACCGCCGAGGCCACCAGCGTAGCCCAAATTCCCAGCCCTAGCCAATACTTCAGAGGTCAAGGCAGTGCCCAAGCGCGGCTCACGAGCCACTCCAAGGTCAAGAACGAGCCAAGCGGCATTCCCGGAAGCAGCGCTCCACCGCTTCCGCTACCATCACAAGGACCAGCGCATATGCCTAGCAGTGCGGCGGCGGGCATTCTTCCCTCTCTTCCCTTTTCACATCCCAGCGCCACCGCAGCCCTGAGCCCAGTCAACAGCTCCTCGGGCGGGTGGCCAGGTGTTCAGGGACACCAGATGGGTCGGTGGGGGAACATTGTCCAGCCATTGCCCGCTAGCGACGGCTCTTGGGACTCATCGGCACCCGCCCTATCTCTGGGTCCCCCGGGCGCCCCAGCTGTATGGGCAGGTGGAGGATCGTCCCTGGGCGCTTCGACGTTGAACGGCGGCGTCGATGGCGGCGCGACAATCTCTCTACGAGGCCGTTTCGGCGATGGGCATTCTGCGGGAGAGCCGCCTCTGGTGACAATCGATGGCGCCTCGCCTCCAATTGGTACCTCACAGTCCTTTGGTGAAGCAGGGAATCCCTTTTCTTCTGGCTCGAATCCGCCACCGCCTCAACGGAGAGGATATCGCTGGCCTGGCTCTGGTGGCTGATGATCGGGATATACGCAACAGAGGAGGGCAGGGCGAGCATTGGTCATGATTGACGCTCAGCCTATATGCTTGTAATGGGCGAGTCAGGAGGCGATGGCAGACTATCAGTGTAATTAGTTGATCCATGGACAGCAGACTAATGAGACTTGTTGCTTCTGACTTGCAGGCGATGAGGCACGGCTAGTGTCGCAAGTTCGATTGAGATTTGGCGCAGCTGCTGTCCTGAAGCGGGACCAGCGCGAGACATGGAACATGGAAGACCCGTGCTCTTGAGTTCTGCTAGTGCCTCACCGACCACGTAGCTAGAGCGAAGAGGGCCCCATGCGATACGGTAGACACAGCACCTGTGTCAGCGTATGCTCGTTACCTAATGTGGACAAGGGGCTTCCTTGTGAACTTTGAGAGTCGACTCTGCGCGTGCCATGAATACCCAGTATTCAGCCGGGCATCTGCAAACGTCAGTGTTTGTGGCCTTGACTGCTGAAGAGCGCCACGTTTGAATGAATGCTGCCTCTACAATGGCAAGGCACACAAAGGGCTCGTACTCGCACCGCTTCGGCCGAGCCCAAGGCCAGACTCCAAATGCGGGCTTTCAACTTCAGACCCTTGCGCTGCTTAGCTTGGGGATCATCTTCGGTGTTCAAGAAGCAGATGTCATCGTAGGGACTTTTGCTCCCTGGAATCCGATAAAGGGGTTGTATGTAAGTCGGTAAGTAGCATCGTCGTCGTCGTGTCGTCGAAGGTTCGATTGTTGCGAGTGGCCAGCGCTTCGGCCCCGCGCCCACTGTGCCCCGCCGCCCGCCGCCCGCCGCCAACCGCGCTGCCGCCGACGAGCGCAGTGACAAGGGACATCTGCCTCGTCCCTGATTTTGCATCTTGACAAGTTTCTCCTTTGTGCATCCATCGTATCTCCACACGGCTTCGGTAGTCACAGCACTCAGGCAGAGCACTGCGGACAGGACTCTTCACGGCAATAGGCAATATTTCCATTGGATCTCCGCGCTCTACGCAGTGTCGATCCATCTTTTCAATTCTCCCCCCCCCCCCCCCCCCCCCCCCCCCCCCCCCCCCCACACCGCCCTCCCCCAGGCCCCCCCCCCCCGCCTGCCTCCG
>RRYC01000279.1:0-37604 GCA_004016185.1 Quambalaria eucalypti
CTCTGCCTCCCAACTTGTCCCGCACAGGACGACGCCGGTCATATCCTCACCGCTCCTTACAACAGCAAGGTCTACGCCTACCTACACGTCAGGGGCAAACAACTCATTGCGGGCGCACCCGACGCGGCTTTCACCGACGGCGCCCAGGCCGACGTGCTCGACTGCGCCTCCGAGTACATGCAGACCACCGCCGAGGGCAAATCCGGGTACTTCCAAGTCGAAGGCCAGTGCATCACAATCGCACCTGATACACTGGAAGTCAGGCTCGAGGACTGCATCAATGATGACGGACCGGCAGTCGCCACGCAGTTTTTCGCGCTGGCGAGGGATTCCGGTGGGCCGTATGCCAAGTTCGTGGGAGGCCCGCCCGGCTCGGAGCAGGAAATCGGATTCGAAATCGATAGTAATGATCCCGATGGATTGATCATTGCGGTTCAGGGTAGAGGCACGAATATCCTCGCCCTCGACGCGTGAGCAGCAAGGCGGGCGCCGGCGTGCAGCACCTTCTTTCGACCTAGGTGTACCCCAAGCCTGAGCGTCCAAGCGCCAAATCGCCTTGAACCAGCCCAAATTGCTGCAAGCCACCTCAAACTCGCCTCACCTTCATTTCCCGACCGATGGCTACGTGCCCAGGTACCTACCTACCTACCGGGTCATGACTCCCTGACCTGAGAAGGCCTCATCTCACAAGCCAGACCTCTTCCCCTCCCTCCCAGGCGCGACACATCGATCGCCACGCGACGTCAGTCCCGTGTTATTTCTTAGTACCTACCTATTGACTTTGTCCCGCGAACAATACAAGACAATATTTTTTCCTCTTTTTCGCGCTTTCGCCTTGCCTTACTCTATATGGCAGTGACTGCAGAGAGAGTAGCTTCTCTTAGTAGGTATGAACCAGCGTGTACATCGTCGTCGATATCAATATCGATCTGCATCAACGTGGGAAGCCTCACGCGCAAAAAGCAAGGCAAAAAACGCACTCAAATTGAACTTCTTCTTCTGCTTCTTCAAGGACAGTACTATCAAGAACTTTGGACCGGATCCGGAAACTAGACCTGACCTGAGCTGAACTGAGCATTTTCTCCAGAACACAACAACACGACAACACGACAACACGACGGGCTGGCGGGTTCACATCGCATCGCATCGGCAAGGGGAATGGGAATGGGAATGGGAATGCGGGAATGAAGGAACGGGAATTTTCGCGGCGTTGGGTGTTCGCGCAGGAGACGGGGGAGAGGGGACAATCGTAGAGAGGGTGTTTTTGCGCGGACTCCATCTAGTAGAGCAGAGTAAGGCGCAGTAAGGAGGGAGTTGTTCCGGAATATAATAGCATGGATAGGCTAGGCGCAAGGGAAGGCAAAGAGATTGTGTGTAGTGCGAACGTGCGTGCGTGCGTGCGTGCGTGCGTGCTGCGGACAAACTGAAAAGGAACGAATAGTGTAACGTCGATGTGCTTGCGGATCCGGGGGGAGGGGGTTGTGCATACGATGCGGTGCGACCAAGGCGCGTGCTTTTGGGGGGTGGTGAGAGACGTGGGGGCGGGCACGCCTTGTTGCGCGGACAATGGGCCCAGTCGAACCCGAGGAGCGCCACCCGCTCAGACGCCATAGGCCGTGGGTGCCCTGCGTGGCGGAGGCTCTGGGGCTCCGTCCTGCTTTGGTCCCGAGCCGGCATTGGAAGCAGGTGCGGGTGGCGCCTCGCTGCCTGCCTTGGAGGGGGCGGGACTCGCCTCGATGGACTTGGGCGCCGTAACGGGGTGGAGTGCCGTCTGCTGAGCGTGGGTGTTCCACGCATCGGCCATGGCCTGTGCGCTTCCCGCAAAGGAGTGAGCCATTGCACCGCGGAACTTGTTGAGGTGGTCGTGGATGCCGGTGTGGACCAGGTCCTTGGACATGGACGCCAGCGTCGCGAGGAGGGCCTCGTGCTGCGCCGACGTGGCCTGCACAATGGCCGGCCCCAAGTCCGCCACGGCCGCGTCCGTCGCAGCGCGCTTCTCCGCCTCGGCGATGCGCACCTCGTTGAGCGCATTGACCAGGGCCTCGATGGCCGTCTTGGGGTCCAGCTCCTCCTTGGCTGCCGCCTCGCGCTCCTCCCGCAGCTTGCGTTCGCTCTCGAGCATCGATGCGAGCGCACCAATGATCGAGGCAGACTGCTCCTTCTGAGCCTCGACCATGGCCTCGACCATGGCCTCTTCGCGCGCCTTGAGCGCCTCCTGGCGTGCGGCTTCGCGCTCCGCCTCGCGCTCCGCCAGCTTCTCGGACAACTTCTCGAGCAGCGCCTCTTCGCGTGCGGCCTCACGTTCGGCCTCGCGCTGAGCCAACTTCTCGAGAAGAGCCTCCTCTGCCGCTGCACGAGCACCCTCCCGCTCGGCCTCTCGCTCCGCGTCCCGCTCCGTCTCGCGCGCCGCCAGCTTCTCGGACAACTTCTCGAGGAGTGCTTCCTCTGCCGCCTCACGAGCAGCCTCGCGTTCTGCTTGCCGTTCCGCCTCTCGCTCGGCCAACTTCTCGAGGAGTGCTGCCTCTGCCGCCTCACGAGCAGCCTCTCGTTCCGCTTGCCGTTCCGCCTCTCGCTCCGCCAGCTTCTCGAGGAGCGCCTCCTCCGCTGCGGCCCTCGCAGCATCCCTCTCCGCCTCCCTCTCCGCCTCGCGCTCTGCCAACTTCTCCTGCAACTTCTCTTCCATCTTGGCAATCAGCGCCGCCTCCGCAGCGGTACGAGCCGCCTCCCACGCAGCTTCGCGCTCCGCATGCTTCTTCTCCTCTTCTTCGCGCCTAGCCTCCTCCGCCGCGGCGCGAGCGGCCTCGCGCTCCTCCTCACGCTTGATCATCTCCTCCTTTTCGCGCTCGTGCTCCTCCTTGCGCTCGTGCAGGTGCTTGATCAGCTCCTCCACGGCCGTAGCGAGCACAGCACCACCCACGGCACCCATCGTCGCCTGCTTGAGCGAATGGTGCGAGTGGGCCCCCTCCGAGGGCGCACCGCCAGGGACAGTCCCGGCATCAGCCTCCTTGTCCTCTGCGTCACCAGCAGAAAGGCCGTGGGAAGCCTCGGCATGGTGAGACTCACGGAGAGAGCCGAGCGCACCGAGGATGTCGCCACTCTTGGCGTGGGAGAGGGCATCACGTGCGTGCCCTGACGCAACGGCAGAGATGAAGTCATCGACTTTGCTATGGTGCGTTGCGGGCGCGGGCGCCTCAGTCGGGGGCACCACGCTGGGTGGGGGTTGCGGGATCGACGGAGCGTCGCGGTCACTGCCAGGCGCTGCGGTACCAGGGGCTGCGGTGCCAGGAGCTGCAGTACCAGGGACTGTACCTGCTCCTCCGCCGCTTCCAGCAGCAGGAGCTGAAGCGGCGGGGGCCGTCCCAGGTGGTGGTGCGCCTCCGCCTCCGCCGCCCGCTCCAGCGCCTCCAGACGGGGCAGCAGCGGAGCGAGCATCGCCGGCAGTACCTGCAGCGGGTGCCGTAGCGGGTGCGGGAGCAGGAGCAGGGGCCGGGGCAGGCGCAGAGGCGGGCGCAGGCGCAGTGGCAGCGCTACCAGCCTCTTTGCTCTCCCCAGCCGCAGCAGCAGGTGCAGCAGGTGCAGCGGGTGCGGCCGCACCAGCCTGGGAGTGCTTCTCCTTTTCTCTCGCTTCGACGCCGAGTGCAGCGGCCGCAGCAAGGGCAGCAGCGGCAATTGCCTCGGGGGCCATACCCTGGGCGTAGTAGTGTCCACCTTGTGCGGAGTGGCCTGCCCCGCCCGCATCACCCTCCTTTGTCTCGGCGGGTGCGTCGACGCCACGCCCTTCGAGGGAGCCGGCCGGAATGGGCGCAGGAGCAGCGGCAGGGGCAGAAGGGACGGCCGTGGGGGCAGCAGCAGTAGCAGTGTGGTGAGGAGCTGCACCACCGTCTGCTTCGAGTGTACGAGCGGGAGTAGCCACAGCAGGTGCAGCGGCGGGAGCAGCAGCGGGAACAGCAGTAGGGGCAGCCGTGGGGGCAGCCACGGGCATGGGCTCGCCAATCGTAGCGGGCACGGGTGGCTTTGCCGTGCCAGCGACGGTGGGTGCTGGAGCCGAGCCAGCGGGGGCCACAGTCCCAGCAGGTGCGACGGTCGCAGGTGGTGCGGGCGCGACGGTCCCGGCAGGCGCAACTGTGCCAGCAGGAGCAGCAGTCGGTGCGGGCGGTACGGCAGTCGGTGCGGGCGCAACCGTCCCAGGGGGCGCAGCAGTTGCAGCAGGCGCAACCGTCCCAGGAGGCGCAGCAGTGCCAGCAGGTACAGGCGTCCCACCAGGGGCAACGGCTCCCGGTGGCGCCGCAGTCCCGGCAGGCACGGCCGTAGCCGTGGGCACAGCCGTCCCAGCGGGTGCGACGGTACCCGGGGGTGCTGGGGTTCCAGCTGGTACGGGTGCACCACCGGGCGCAACGGAGCCAGCAGGGGCGGGAGTACCCGCGGGTACGGCAGTCACAGCGGGCGTTGCCGCACCGGGCGCAGGCGCAGCCGTACCGGCCACAGTGGGCGCTCTGTGGGGTTCGGCTCCTGTCGTACCGATGACTGTGGGCGCCCTGCTTGGACCACCATGTCCAACAGTCCCAGGCGGCGCAGCAGTGCCAATGACGGTGGGCGCCCTGTGAGACCCGGCGGGAGCAGTTCCGACGGGGACGAGGGTGTGAGTAGGGTCGCCTACGACGGTGCCTGCCGGTTGTCCGGCCACTGTGCCTGCCACGGTCGGGTCGCCCAGGACGGTTCCGGGGGGTAGATGGACGGGTTCGCCGATGCGGTTCCTTCCCGAGAGCCAGGCGATGAGGTGGTTGAGAGCTGTTCCCCCGGCGCCTACCCTTGCTGCCTCGCGGACGGCCCGGCGGATCAGGCCCAGGTTGTTCGTGAGGACACCATTGGCCAAATCGGCTCGACACTTGTCCGGCAAGGGCCCGCTGCCGCCATTGATGCTCAGGCGGCGGCCAAGGCGCTCCTCGGTGAGGCGGTGGCGCGCGAGTTCGTCCTGCGCCGTGGCAAGGATTCGCTCGGCCGTGGTCGCAGTCACGCCTGCGGGGAAGGTACCACCGGCGGCAAAGGTACCACCGGCGGGGACGGTACCACCTGCTCCTGTCCCAATGATGTGGGGCACGCCGTCATGTTGGACGGGTATGGCGGTGCCTTCCCCACCCAAGGGAACGACGGTCGGTGCACGCCCGCTCCCGCCAACAACGCCAGTTCTGCCGTAGCGCAGCAAGTCCATGCCATCGCCAATGTTCTTGACATTGTCGGTGAGAATCTTAAAGTCCCTGTTGCGCTCTTCGACGTCGCGCTCGAGCCAGCGGTTGAGCTCGTTGAGGTAGCGTGCAATGTCCGTTTGCTGTGCCGCCTGGGCCCTGCGTGCCTCTTCATTTTCCTTGATGGCATTGTACAGACCCGCAATGTCATTGACGGATACGCCCTCTTGCGAGCCTTCGCCGCGTCGGGACCCGCTCTCGATGATGATGGGCTGCTGCTGCTGGTCACCCGAGCCTGCGCCTGTCATGTGCCCACCCGAGCCAATGGGCTCGGCAGTGCCGTACTGCGTCTCGTGGCCAAAGAGGGGTGCGCCTGCACCGCGCGAGCCGAGGTGTTCCGAGGGTGCGTCCTCGAAGCCTTGGTACAGCGAGGGCGCCTTGCTTTCGGGGATCAGCTGCGGCTCAGGGCCCGGCGGCAGGACCGAAGGAGGGCGGGGTTCATCCGGGCCGACTCCTGCATCAGCTCGGTTGACCTCGTCGTCCTTTGGCGGTGAGTACCATCCGCCTTCAGCGTGTTCAGGGAACATGGCATTGGCCGCATCGATCTGCTGTGCCCGTTGTGCGCGCACAGCCGCCTCCATGTCGATGCTGATCTCGTCGGGGCGGCGGCCGCCAGAGCGAGAGGTGCCAGAGCGAGGGACAAAGGCATTGCGTTCAAGCCACGCTGCGAGGGCTGGGTCCGTGACGGCAGGTACGTTGCCAGCCGTCTTGCTTACGCCAGACACCCTCGAAAGACGAGAGCGGCGCGAGCCGACGCTGCTGGGCGGCTTGCTGGGAGACTTGCTGCGTGCAAGAACCGTCGAGACCTCTGAGCCCGCAATGGAACTGCCGACGCCGACGCCGACGTCGCGCGTCACCTCGCCCACGCCCACCTCCTTGAAGCGGGGTTCGCCTTCCTCTTCCTCTTTCTCCTCCTCCTTCTCCTCTTCTTCCTCTTCTGGCTCTTCTTCCTCTTCGACGATGGTCTCGGTGGGTGCGCGACTCTCGGTGACCTCACTGCGCTCACTCTCGGGCGCAGGCGCAGTAATGTACTCGCTGGCGTCCGTGGCCGGGACACTCGGCAGGCTCTTGGACCCTACGCTGCGGTCGCGCACCACCTTGTCGCGGCCCTTGACGCGGGCCAGGAGCTCATCCACGGCGGCGCCAATACGCTTCAGGTCCGCCGCAGATTCTGCGCTGAGGGAGCTGCCCACACCCGATGAAGGGGCGGCCGCAGATAGCGCCAGGGAGTCGGGCCGCTCGGCGACTTCGCGTACCAGCTCGAGGACGTAGTCGATTTTCTCTTGCAGCATAATGAAGGAGCTGTCGGTGAGGTGCGAGCGGGCCGTCCAGAGGCGTGACGACCCCGACCCCGACCCCGAGGCAGAAGAGCCGCGGTCGCGCATCCCCGCCGTAATCGTGGAAGAGCCGTCGGTAATGGTCGACGAACCGCGCGAGCTGTCGTCAAACTCGCGTGCTGTGACAGCCGCAGCAGTCATGCTTCCCGCCGACGGCGTCGTCGAAGCAACGGTGCTCGTGCCGGCCGACGTGACTGTCACGGCGCCAATGGTCCTGCTGCCCATGGACGGGGCCGTCGTTGCGCTGCTGCGGCTGGAACTGCCAAAGGAGCGGGCGGTCCTGGCGCCCGACGTGGCGCTGCCCCCGTCTGTCGCTGTCCTTGCGCGACGGCTGGTACTCGCAACCGAGGGCGCCGTCACGGCAGCTTCGGTAATGGCGCCCGCGCTAGGTGCTGTAACGGCATGCTGTGTGAGACTAGCAATGGTGTCCTTGAGCTCGGAGAGCTGCGCTTCGAGGGCTCGGTCGCGCGCCTGGCGGTGCTGGTGCTCGGCTTCGAGATATTCGAGTACGCTAGTAATGTGCGTCGACGACGTAGTGCGCGAGCGTCCAGCGCCAGACTCCCTGCGGCGCGAGGCCGTCTTCCTGGACTCGGCAGCCTGGGACGGCGTCTCTTCGACGACGGTACCAAGGTGCCTCTCCAGAATGGTGGCATCGCCATCGTCGCTGCTTTCGGCCGCGCCCTCAATGGCAGGTGGGAGTGGGGGAGGACCCTCGATGGCACCCACGTCGTGCTGCTCATCCTCGTGGCCTTGCGTAGCCTCTTCTGATTCACTGAGAACAGACTCACGGAAGACTTGTGCGGGCGTGAGGGGCTGTGCAGGCGTCGACGGCTCCTCGATGACGGGTGCGTCGGCATCGGCGTCGTCGTCGGCAACGCCGCCATCGCCATAGACGGTAACGGGAGTGACCTCGCCCACGCGGTAATCCCTATGCCCCGGGTGGCGGAAACTAGTCAGCTCCTCGGGCATGTCCAGACGGGACTCGGCGTCGTCGCGGGGAGGACGCTGACTCGCAGAGTCGCTCGGATAGAGCTCGTACCCGCTGGCAAAGCTAAACTCGCTCACCAGGGAACGGGTTCGCCCGAGATTCATGTTGTCCACCTCGTCGGAAGAGGGCAACGTGCGCGAAGGCGAGGCCGTAGCAGACGGTACGGTAATGTCCGTATCGGGTGCCGTGACGACGACGTCTTCGCCTTCGCCCTCGTCGTCGCGGTCGTCGGTAGACTGCGGCAACTGCCGCGGTCTCTGCTCGTCCGCGGCGGTGAGCGAGGGACGCACCGACTCGGCCTGCACCGCCGTCGACTGTACGTCGGGAAAGTAGCTCGCGCGCGTCTCGAGGAGGGGTCGCATAGGCGAGTCCTCCTTGGGCGGTACGGGTGGTGCCGTAGACGAGGCTGGCGGCGGCGGGTCTTGGCTCTGCAGAGAAGAGGCGGCCCAGGCAGCGCCGATGCGCTCCAGCTGCGGGTCCCTGGTCATGCGGAGGGCAGGCCTGACAGGGGCAGCGCGGCGAGTAACCGTCTGCGGACGACTGGCGCTTGCGCTGCGTAGGAGCGGGGGCATATTCGTAGGCGTGGGGAGGGCCTCGCGTGCGCAGGCGACCCACTGGGCACGCTCGCGGATGCTCTCCACGGCGACGCGCTCCACGCCGTCTTCAAAGACGAATTGAAAGGGCTTGAGACTGGCCAGGCCGTGGTAGCGTGCCGAGTCGGGCCCGCCGAGGCCCACGGCAGCGGGATGCTCAATGCTGGGGAGCGAATGCACCTCGCGACACTTGTCCAGCTCAAAGATGACATTCTGGCGCATCCCACCGCCGCGTGGGATCCAGCTGAGCGCCAGGACAGAAGGGAACAGGATGGCCTGGCACTCGATCCACTCGGGCCGCAGCGTGTGCACATTGTAGTACCACAGCCGGCCTGCGAGAATGGGTGAGGCCACGTCGCGTTCCTCGTTGCGCAGGAGCTCCGTAGCACCATCGGTGTTGAAGGGCAAGTCTCCCACTTCGGTGCTCTGGCGCACCGACTGCGACCCGCCAAAGGAAGACGAGCGGCGCGTGGAGCGCTGCAGGCCCGTCAGCGTGCTTGGTCCTGCCCCTGGTCCGGGCTCGGGCGGGACCAAGTCCGAGAGGGGCAGCGAGGGGCTGATGGGCCGTTCGGGCGAAGGGAGCTGGAGGGGTTGGTGTGGGGACGGTAGACCCTCGGGTGGTGAGGCACCACTGCCACCACCACCACCACCTACGCCAAAGGTATGTGCCAAGCTGGGGAAGCGGCTGGTCCGCGGGCTCCGCGAGAGACTGCCCGAGCGGCTGCGCGAGCGCGGGGGCATCGTCATTGCACCCGCATCGGGGGGTGGAAGGACGCGGCCAGGCGCACCAGAGGCCAGTCTTCGAACGGGAGACAGGGAGCGAGACAGGCGGGAAAAGGCCGAGGAAGACGAGGGTTCAATCTGTGCGTGAGCCTGAGCGTATCCTTGCGGAAGAGCAGGGCGACGCGGTGGGCTGTGGCCGCTGCGCATAATTTCCGCTAGACTTGTCCCGACGGGCGTCGACGTAGAGCCGACGAGCTCTCGGCTGCGAATGGCAATGGGTCGACTGCCTGCGCCGGCATAGCTGCCCTGGGCGCTCTGTGGGCGAATTTGATGCTCGATTGCCCTGGAAGCAAAGGGACCGGGTCCGACTGTGGTAAAGGCGTGCTCTCCGCCGCGCCCGGCGAGGGGACTCCTAGAGCCAGTCAGAGCTGGCGCGAGGGGGGTCGTGGCGCGGCTCGAGTCCCCGCCACTGCCGTGTTCGAACATTTCAATCAGCTGCCTCGCCCTGGCTGGGGTACCTGGGGCGCGGACGGGTGAAGTCGAAGGGCCGGGACCCGGCAGTGGTTGCGGCGGGGATGGCGAGGCCGCATAGCGACGCGTTCCCGATGGGCCCACGGCGGGTGGCGGTATCGGCCTTGCTGGCGTGCGCAATGTCGGCGGAGTAGGCGCTGTTGCAGGCCCCGTCTCAGCACGGCCGTCGTCATCGTCAAAGGCGCGCTTCTTGCCCTTGTCGACTCGGGGCGGTTGCTCCTCGAGAATCTCTTCCTCATCCTCGACGGTGATGCCCGATGCCGTCTGAATACTCTCGTGCGTCTGCATGCGCTCATACCGCGGCCTCCCCTGTGTATGGCCGTACTGTGCACCGGACCCCGCGCCTCCAAAGGTAGCGCTGGGACTCGTTTGTCCGCTGGAGAAGATGCTGGACCCTTGATAGGACTGCATGCCTGACGAGTAGGGCGAGTGGCCTCGGCCGGGAACAGAGCCGAGGGACACGTCGCGCGACATGCCCCTCGTTCGCCCAGAGACGGCTCGAGAAGCAAAGGGGCCCGTCGTCGTCGTGCCAGGGGTGCCGGTGATCATGGCAGAGCCCCTGCGGCTGCTGCCAAAGTCTCGAGCCACGAGAGCGGGCGCCGAAGACGACGTGGGCATACCCCTGGATCGACCCCACGTCCGACTTACCGATCGCTCCTCGCGACGCGTCTCAAATGTCGATGCAAGGGCTCGCACGTTGGGTGAGCGAGGAGCAGGGGCGGCAGAAGCGACGGCAGATTCAGACTGATTGCCTGTACGACGCAGGATACGTGACGAGCGCCGCCGCTGACGGGGGAATGTGCCCGTCGCAGTCGCAGTCGCAGTCGTCGTCGTCGTGGGCGGGGGCGGGAATGCACGGAACCTGGTGGGGCTCGTCGACGAACTCGTGGGGGCAGTGGGGGCGACGGGACTCGTCGAGAGGCTGGCAGGGGCTGTGACTGTGCCCGTCATCTCGTCGAGGGTGGCCTGGAGGTCCTGCGCAGCTCGTTCTGGATCTGTCGTCCAGGCGGCCGCGTCATCGTCGTCGGAGTCGGCGTCGTCGTCATCATCGTCCTGTGGCACGGCAGGCAAGGCCTTCATTGTCGTGTCCGGGTCGTCTTCGTCGTCGTCGTCGTCGCCAGCTGGCGGCGTCGCTTGCTCCTGACGAGGCTCCAACATGGCCGCCACTGCTGCCTCTTCCTGCCGTTCCTCATCCGAGGCAATTTCGGCGGCGGCGGCGGCCGCAGCAATCGCCTCGTCGTCGGGACCCTCTGCGCTGGCCGGGCTGTCATCTTGGCTGCTGCTAGTGCTAGAGTCACTGGTGCCGTCGGTATTGCTTCCGTTGCTTCCGTTGCTGCTGTTGTTATTACTGCCGTCGTCACTGCTGCTGCTGCTATCGCTACTATCTGAGCCTCCGCCGCCGCCGCCGCCGTCGCCTCCCCCTGCTGCTTGTTCCGGCTGAGGCTGCTCCTCTTCTTCGGCGCTGTTGTACTCGGGACTTGCTTGCTCCTCGGGACTGTCTTGCGGCGAGGCTGTGGCTTCGTCGTCGGCGGCGGAAGAGGAGGATGATTCAGCTTCGGGTGCGGGCGCATCAGGCTGTGCCTCTGGGCTGGGTGGCTGTGCCTCGTCTGCTGGCGGCGGGGGCGGCTCAATGGCCTGCATTTCGGCGGCGGGAGGCAACTCGAGAGTGGTGATGCCCTGTCCGCCGAGGAGATTGTCCCTTGCAGGTGCTCCAAGTGCCTCTGCGCGCAATTGGGTGGGGAGGACGTTGAAGAAGTTACCTGCGACCGAAGGGATGACGCGGGTGCGTGGGCTGCGGAAGCGTGCGTAGGGCGATGCGGGTGGAGTAGCTACCACTCCGCCAGCGGCGGGCGTGGCGGGGGCTTCGGGGGCTTCTTGACTGTCATCGGATGCTTCTGCTGGTGGCGAGTCTGCTGGTGGTGCGTCTGCTGGTGGCGAGTATGTGGGCGCTTCATCGTCGTCTCCTGGCGGGCTAGTCGGCGACGACTGCGTTGGGGGTCGTATCGTCGTTGCGTCCGAGGCATCCGAGGCCGAATGAGCCTCTTGCGATACGACGGTGTGGCCGCCGCCTTCCCCGCCGCTACCATCGCCGAGGTCGCCGCTGAGGTCGGCGCCGATGTCTCCACTGAGATCAGCTTGGTCACCTTCTGCGACTCGACCGAGGATGCGTGCCATCGTCTAGTGGGCCGGTGCAGATGCAGGTGCAGGTGCAGGTGCGGATGCCGTTGGGGCGACGTAATTGTGCGCCACTTCTCCTCCTTCTTCTTCCGACGATGTACTCTTGTGCTGTGATCTCTGCTGCCGCTTCCTGCAGAGGTATGGGTCTGGGTGCGTGCGAGAGTGGTGAGGTAGGATGTATGCTCGGTGGAGCAATTGTAGTGTGCGCGTAGGTGTCCCTGAATGGAATATATGCGCGTTGATGGTGGTGGTGCGGGTGGTGTTGGCGGTGTTGGCGGTGTTGGTGCTGAGGTGAAAGATGTTATGATGATGATGATGATGGTGGCGGTGGTGGTCTGATGCGTGTTTGTGTGACCGAATCGTATCCTTTGTCGTCTCGTCTCTCGTGTGCCGTCGTCGTCGTCGTCAAGGCGGGTATACCGGGAAAGAAGTGGATATCTTGTTGATGACGACGTCTTGGGCGACGTGGGTGGTGGGCGGGCGGGCGGGTGACTGGGCGAACGGTTGGTGGTGGTGACGAGGTAGGGTGAGGGTAACGTTGGTCAATGGCAGGTATCGCCAGTGACAACTGCGGGTATCGCCGCCTGGGCGTTCGTCGTCTGGCCTGGTCGTCTGACCGTGGACCTGAGAGAATCAGCAGCGCGGCGGCAAGGGAATGGCGGATACGGATGAATGGAAAAAAGGGTGAAAGGATAACGTGTGGTGGTCGTGGTAGTGGTGATGCATGTACGTACAAACGCACGTCCGTCCGATGTGCCCTGGACGTGAAAGTGAGACACAAAAGAGGACGGACAGAGAGACGCAAGACGCAAGACAAGACGCACGCGGGGGCCAATGGGCGGATGAGCCGGGAGGGGAATCAGACCAGCACTGCACTGCCGCTAAGCTCTATGCGCAGCAGCAGCAGCTTCGATCTCTAGTCGGGCAGGCAGCAGCCGCACACGCACGCACGCACACGCACACGCAGGCTAGACGCAGCGTCGGACCCAATTCGATGTTGACGTGACTGACTGTCTTGTCAACATCAACACACCGGCGCGTCGAGGGCGTCGCGTCGTCGGGGAAGGGGGGAGGGGAGTGAGTGAGTGAGTCAGGGCAACTGGGAGGGGGGGAGGGAGTGCACCACGCACTAGTGGTGGTATCATGGAAGGGCGTTGGAAGCCGCACTGCACTCTAGCAGTGTCTCATGTCCATCTCGCCCGCTGCCCCGCCGCACCACGCCACGCCCCGCCACGCCCCTTGTCCTTCTCTGCGCTGCGCTCATCCGCGCGGATTGATTGACTGAGTCTGAAGTGAAACCAACACTGACCCCACCCGCACCACTACGCGCGACGCGTCTGCTTGTTTTCTTCACTGGACGGGGCGCGGTGCCTGTCACCCCAAATTGGTCCCAACGCGGAAGGTGGGCGAGGCGAGGCGGAGGCGAGGCGAAATCGAGTTGAGTCGAGTCGATGCTGCGACCGGCCATCCCCCTCGACGGCTCCAGCACCTTCTTTGAGCTGCACCTGTACTTGCCGCCGCTTGCTGCCATCCAATCTCACTAGCCCTCGACTCGCCA
This sequence comes from Quambalaria eucalypti, assembly GCA_004016185.1. Classification (NCBI taxonomy): domain Eukaryota; kingdom Fungi; phylum Basidiomycota; class Exobasidiomycetes; order Microstromatales; family Quambalariaceae; genus Quambalaria; species Quambalaria eucalypti. The sequence goes on from RRYC01000279.1 coordinate 13,152, forward strand.
AGGGCGACAACATCCACCCACACGCCGCCCGCGTGTCGACCCAATCGCTCCGGTCTTGTCTCACTGTCGTTCTCCACGTGTGTGTGTGTGTGCAATACAATATGTGCGTGTGTGAATGGAATGGGCCCGGTGGTCGGCCCTGGCGAGAGGGTCACCGATCTCACCCGCACTCCCCACCTACTGTATGTACGCCTTCGATCACGCTACACCTTCCCAATCCGTCCATCCAACCAGCGCGGCAAGTGACAGTCAGTCGTCCAGCAAAGCGCAATCGCAAACTCCCAGCGCGAAAAAGACAGAACATCGACGCGGCCCACGCACGCACGCACGGCGGGGGCACGGCGGCGGGCACTAGCGCAGTCTTCCCTCGCAGCCTCGCAAGCATCGCAGCATCGCGGCACCCTCCGAGACAGTCAACAAACCAAACGAAGGACTGCCCACGACGCGTGGCAAGACGCGTCGTCGCGCCGCGCCGCGCCATGCCGCGCCCTGTGTGGTGTTGATCTCCCGCCGCCCGCCCGCCCGCCCGCCCGCCCGCCGCACTCCTGCCTCCTACCCCTGCCCCTGCGCCTGACGCCCCGCCGCCCGTCCGCTCGACCTGGACCTTCCTCGTCGGGCAACTTCCACCGACTCGGCGCGACGACGGCCACGGCCACGGCGAGACGGCGAATGCTGGATGTTGAAGCAGCATCCATCGCATCGCATCGCATCGCCGCGCTCAAGCACAGAGAGAGAGAGCAGTTTAAGGTTCGCCTCGGCTCGTCGTCATCGTCATCGCCAAGCCAGGCAGGCGGCCCATTGTTACCGGGCCGGCGCGCCCGCCCGCCCGCCAGCGAAGAAGACATCGCGAGCCCGCCCACGCACGCTGCGGCAAGACTGTGCTCAGCCTGCCCCGCCCAGCACCGACCCCGTCCCCGCTCACACGTAAGGAGTGCGGGGGTCCATCCATCCTAAGCGGTGCGATATGACTGCCACGCGGAATGGCACTTTCCACTCCCACTGCCGCTCCCGCTCCCGCTCCCACTACCACTACCATTACCACTCGGCAGGAAAGATGTGACCCTCCTACCGACCCTGACCCTCGCACCCTGATACCCTCACATCCTCACACCCTGACCCTGTTGAGTGAGAGCCGCCAGCCACGAGCCGCCAACCGAGCCTGACAAGTTGTTGCTATCTGCTCTGACAGTATGGGGCTGCTGGCTTGCCGTGACTTGTGCCTGCCTTGACTGCGCGCGCGCGCGCCGTGATGATCGCGGAACGTGACTGTGACTGCGACGCGGCTGCAACTGTAAATGCAACTGCGATGTGCTCTCATCCAAGCGCAGCGCCGTCTTTCATCTTGTTCTTCGTCTTATGAGGGCGAGGCAGTACAATACAATACAATATGTAACCAACAATATGGATTGCATGCAACGGCACCAGCTGCAATTGACTGAGCAAACCTCCGCCCCCGTCCCCCGGCCCCGACCCCGACCCCGACCCCGACCCCGACCCCGACCCCGCCCACCGGTAATCCGCGCACCGCGGCAAGCTTGATCCCTCGTGGCAAGACAGAGAGTAGCGTTGGCGTGCACGCGTCGATTTCTTGGACGGACGCAAAGACGAAGGAAGAAACAGCACAGAACAAAGCACCGCAAGGTGGTGTATGCCAAAGCCCCGCGCACTGTGAACAGTATCCGCGGAAGCGGTTCCGGCTTGGGTCAATGTCAAGGTTGGGAGGGTGCAATGTGCTTACGATCTTGATGGACAGAAGGGGAAGACCTGCCCCGCGGTGGGATTGTTCTTCTACTTCTTCCTCCTCCTCCTCCTCGGGCTGTTTGATGTTTGCTTGCTTGTGCTGTGCGAAGAGAGGACTCTTTCCGTCTGTCTCTTCAATGGGCGCTGTGTGATGCGAGCGCCCTAACCAGAATGCAGAAGTGGCCGCATGTCGCACGTACACGCATACACAGCACGCACACCCGCAGCGCATTCGGCGATGCACCGCAGGATTGGGTCCGAATATGGCCTATGTACTGTGCTTACTTACAGCCAGGGCAAGGAGGTACTTTTTTTTTTTCTCGATTGAATCCACATTATCTCAGCTCGGGACCCAGCGTGAACCGAGAGGCCGGGCCTTTCTGTTGGTGCACGACTTGCTGCTTGATGCCTGCTTCGTTTCGTTCGTTTCGTGCAAGAGACTATTGTATTGTACTTAGATTCAATGATGCTTCGTGGACGTGTCAATAATGTGTACCTAAGCACTTACAATGTTGCACATATGTACTCTACCTACTGTGCGAGAGCTCAGTCCCGCAATCTCGGGACCCTAGAGGCGCGAAGAGCGATTTCAACCATCCGTCCATCACTTGACTTGACACCGCAGCACTTTACACCGCGCCGCACCACTTCACTGTGGGGCTTCCTGCAATGCCTGACACGAACCCATTTACCCCCTGCGCCGGCTCCTGCCTGGTATTGTATGGTATTGTATTGTATGATGACTCGACTCGACTCGACTCGCCGTCTTGGACTCCGACTCGGACTCTACCTCTCCGGAATTTCGGTAGACCACAACGGAGTTCGCACAGAGCAGGCAGCCAGGGGATCGATGCAGCGAAGATCATAGAGGCAAGACAGGCTGGGAGCGAGCGGCCTTACGCGCAGGCTGGCTGGGAGCGGCCGGGCAGACACCCACCCCCAGAACGTACCCCGCAGAACTTACCGACTCTGCGGTACGACACAATATCATAACTACATCGTTCTTAGCATGACACCCCGAGGAACGGCGATGAAGTTCAATGCGCTCTGTGTATTGTACTTACGGGAGCAAAACAAGTGACAAATGACAGCCTTGGGCCCGGACCCAAAACAAGCAGTGCCCCCGCTAGTGGTCCCGGAGGTCTGCCTTTCGAGGATGGACTCCAATCTGCTCGCTTCCGCCTGACTATGTAGCGTGGGTCGTCGGTCGTCGGTCGTGGACCGTGGCGTCGCCGTGCCGTGCCTGGTACCTAATTACCCCCACCCCCACCCCCCCTTCAACTCCTGCATGGAGCGTGAAACTCTTGCTTTGCCTTTGCCTGGTTTGCTTGCTGCTCCCCTCCGCTCAGTCAGTGCATAACGTATTGTACTCAGGTACATACAATGCAGTGCACGCACGCACGTCCGAGTGCGGAAGTCCACCCCACTGCCACTGCCACTGCCACTGCCACTGCCACTGCCACTGCCACAGCCACGTCACGCCACGTCGCGTCGCGTCGGGTCGCAGCCCAGTCCGCACTCGCACTCGGAAGTACTGGATTGACTTGAATTGAATTGCATTGGACTGGATTGAGACCTGCCCAATCCAACATAACATAACATCGCATGACATGACATAGCAGCCTGGGGGCGGGGGCGCGACGCCACCTCAGGCCAGGCCAGGCCAGGCCAGAATATCACGCGTTACAGTACAGTACAATATCATTCCAGTATCGCCTCGATTGGATCCAAATCCAGATCCAGGATCTGGAGCGGTAGGATTCGCTTGTCCCAGCTGATACAATACAATACAATAGATGGGCAGTTGAGAAGCAGAGAGGAGGGAGAGGTCCCCCGAGGTTCTCGGAGGTAAGAAAGTATTGTACTTACTGAAGCCGTACAGTTTGGACTTCATGCTTCGCTCTGCGCTGCTCGAGGCAAGTCCACTCCACTCCACTCCACTCCACGCAACCCACTCCACTCCACTCACTCACTCCAATCAGACTCTGGACTCTGGACTCCGACTCTAGACTCCGCGCCGAATCTATCTATTCCCCGCTATATACAAACCCCCAACAGTGCCATTGCTACCCGTGCTATGCTATTACTATTAAACAATAATACTCCCCGACTCGTCGCATTGGAATATCCCAAGACAACACTTATCCTCATCTTCAGGTGGGATCCCCATGGCGGGCATACCGCCCATGGACATCTGCATCGACGCGGGCATGGGCATTTGCATGGGCATGAGCATGGGCATTGACGTAGGCATCGACGTGGGCATCGACGTGGGCATCTGCATCGACGTGGATACAGACGCAGAGGCGGAGGCAGAGGCGGAGAATCCCAGCGCGTGGGACGGCATGCCCGGAGTCGTGTTCGTGTTCGTCGTGTTCGTCGTGCTGCTGCCACCGCCACCGCCCCCGCACCGGCTGCTGTTGTTGCTGTTGCCGGTGCTGCCGCTGCTACCGAGCCCAAAAGCGAGCGCCGGCCAATCGGAGTTTCCCTGCTGCTCATGCGAAGAGTGCTCATGCGCGGGGTGGTGTTGCTGCGGCAGGGTGCGCGTGCGCGTGTGCGTATCCCCCTGCTCGTCTTCGTCTTCGTACGAGTCCTTGCCCTCGCTCGGTCTCGGTCTCGCATAGGCTGCTTTGGCTTTCGCTTGCGCCGCAGCAGCATCAGACGCACACCCCCCCTCTAGCGCAGCACAACCCCTCCGCCCCGCTGAGCCACATCCCGAACCCTCTGTCCGCGTCCGTGTCCTCGCACGGCTGCTAGGTATCCGCGGACTTTGCTCAGTCGATGAGGAGGAGAAAGCCTCGCCCGCGCCCGCAGTCGTAGTGGTGTGAACCCGCTGCTGCAGTCGGGGAGATGTCGGCGCCGAGGCGGAGGGCATTGGGCGTGGGCGTGGGCGTGCGTGTGGGTAGAGGGGCCGCTGCGGCTGGACAGTTCTGGCATACGCCGCTGCAGAAGAAGAAGATGAAGATGAAGAAGGCCCCGCTTCGGTGGCCATGCCGTGATTCTGGCTCTGGCTCTGGCCTTGCACAGGCGCCGGAGAGGACATGGAGGATGTGGGCGTCGAGGGGGAGCCTAGGCGGGAGTGCGGCTGCGTCTGGGGGGCAGCAGCGCTGCTCCGGTTTGGCTGCACGGGAGTTGGGACGTACCATGGTGACGTGGACGTGGACGTTGATCCTTCCGCAGTGCTCGTACTGCCACCCGTAGGCGAGCGGGACGACCCCCGCGCAAGTGCAGCGTAGCTCATAGCTGTACCCGTGGCCGTCGTACTGGCGCTTGGTGTGCTGAAATTGTGCTGCTGCTGGTGGTGCGCGGGGGTGCTGCTCCTCGACGTACCGCCAATGGCCACACCGGGTGGAAGCGTAATGGGTAGTGGCATCGGGACGGGTACGACGCCGAGGGAAGCGACGGACGCGCGGAGAGTGGCCATTTGGTGGTCTACTGCGCGGACTGCTTCGATCTGGGTGGGGGGCGGGTGGTGAGTCAGGAAGGTGTAACTCGGACCTGGTCAGCGGCGGGTACAAGAGCGCATATACAGACATTGCCGCAGCGCAAGGCCACGCCACGCCACGCCACGCCAACCCACCAATTCGGCATTGCGCTTCTCCAGCCAGGTGCATTTTCTGCACGTCGACGTCGCGGCACTCGCACTCCCATCTGCGCTGGCTACCGTTGCACTGCCTGGACTCCCACCCGTGCTGGCACTGAGCGAAGTAGACCACGCAGGGGACTGTACGCGTGACTGCGGCGGGTGCGGTACCAACCCCTGCTCGAGCTTTACCTCTACTGTCGTCGCTGACCCTGTGCTCGTACGAGCCCTCTTGCGTGGTTGTGTCTGCCCACTTGTACTCGTACCCGCACCCGCACCCGCACCCGCACTCGGCGACTCGGCCTGCACTTGTGCATGCACACCACCAGCACCCCCCTTCAACCGCTCAATCTCCTCTGCCTGACTCTTGACCGTCTCCTCGAGATAACGCAAGTGCTCTGCCTTGCGCTGTCGAAATGCTCTCTGCGTCTGTAGCTGGCGGCTAGGCTCGAGCGTCAAGTCGGGGCGACGCCCGCGGGTCATGGCGAGCGGGCGCGAGAGAGGGTGGCGGTGAGGGTGCGGGTTCGAGTGAATGAATGCGTGTGATTGCCTATATGCGTTGTGCGTTGTGCGTTGTGCGTTGTGCGTGGTGCGTGGTGCGTGGTGCGTGGTGCGTGGTGCGTGGTGGCGATGCGATGCAGTGCGGGGGTGATTTGTTGAATGTATGCGATGCGTGCGTGTGGAGTGGAGTTGGGCTACGCTGGGCTGCGGGTGGGTCGGTACGCGGCCGTCGTCGTCGTCGTCGTCGTGAGTGGGTTCGCCTCGACACGAGGGAGTCAGTAGGAGGATGATGGGAGGGGAAAGTGTGGCGCGGAAGTGTGGGCGCTGTGAAAGATGATGACGATTGTGATTCGGTGCGTGCGGGCTGTTCAAATGCCCCGAGGCTGTGGCTCTGCTGCTCCTGCTGCTGCTCCGGCTGCTCCGGCTGCGAGTGATCGAAATCCTATCAGCGGCGGCTCAAGCGGCGGCAGCGGCGAGTCGGCGCGCGTGAACGGGGGGGCGGGCGGGCGAACGGGCGGAAGGAGCGGAGTGTCGAATGAAAATGTTAGCACATGGAAGTACGGGAAGAAGAAGAAGAAAAGAGAGAGTTCAGGTGAAACTAGCAGGGCAGTCAATCGTTGGCCCTCGAGAAGGGTGACCCCTTTGTCTCTCTTCGGGCTCCGGGGCCGGCGTGATCTGCCCTGACCTGACCGGACCTGATCGGACCACCCGCACGGCCGCTCGAACCAATGGGAAATCTTCCTCTTCTGCAGGTGGGCGTGCCGTGACGTGAGGGCACGACGTCAACGCTCTCTGGTTCCTGACTGAGGAGAGACAGGAGAAAGCGCAGCGTATGCGTGTCATCTATGTGCCAAGGTGCGGAATACCATGCTAACCCGGTGGGGCTGGGCGAGCGAGCGAGGTCAGATGAGACATGAGGACGACCTCCTTTCACCTCCTTGGCTCTGCCTGTTTGCCCGTCTGCGTGCAGCAAGGACAATCCAATCAATTCGGAAGATTGCCTTGCTACAGGCGGGTACTTTCAGTCAGTCAGTCAGCCAGCCAGCCAGTCAGTCAGTCAGAGGGGGAAACAAACGTTGCGGTAAATTGTGCCTGCATGTCATTGACGCGCCATTGCCATTTGCTACCTTGTGTGCCATTTCCGCACGAGTTAGCGTACACGACGAGGTGCCAGAGGGAGTCGACTATTCGAGTGACAACTGCAAGGCGACTCTATTGTAGTTACAAGCGCAACGTACCTTTTGGCTTTGCCATGCCGAAACCCACTTGTGCCCCGTTACCACACCCCGCCCTACTAGCTCGCTCGTTGAGACGCGCACATCGGCTCCTCGGCGAGACTTTTGCGTGCGTGGGGTGGTGCGGGTGGGGGTGGGGGTGCGGGTGCGGGTGCGGCCAAGTGTCGTCTTCACACTTGTCGCCCCGGCCCCACGCACCGCACCACACGCACCGCACGCACCGCACTGTAATTGCTACTTGTACCTCGGGCATGCGCGCTGCACTCTATCTCACGCACACACCAAAGAGCTACACGGCAGTCTGCTTCCTCCCCTTGGGTTGTTTCTGTTTGGACCGCAAGTACAAGTACACTACTGTTTCATGGCCCCACCCAGCCGATAGCCAGCCAGCCAGCCAGGGCGGAACACGATTCAATACGAATTCAACAAGTGACATGGACACAATCCAATCCAATCCAACTCGCAAACGCAGCGCAGTCACCCATTCGCTGCCTCCAGGCGACGCAGGGTAAGGCGACGATTGGAGCGAGCGAGAAAGGCATCGCTGCGCTGCGCTACGACTGGTTGGGGTCGGACGAGAGGCATTGACATCTGCCCTCGCATCGGCAAGACGACCGATGGATCGCTGTTGGCGGACGGGCGGGGTATCGCGGAGGCGCAAAGATGCAGGGCAGAGGCTACCGTGCACTATTGTATGGTACATGATGGTACTCTCACGCACATGCAAGCGCCATATGTGCGGCTTCCACGTCAAGGGTTGAGTTGAAACCTTCGCATGTGCTTCAAGGTGCAACATTGATCACGTGACTAGTCCATCGGTCTTCTTCGGCCCTGGATGAAACACGCGATGACAACTTCGGATCCGAGACGAGCGGGCGGCTGGGCGGGCCGGGGGGCGTGCGTCAGCACCCTCGCTCGCTCGACTTGGCGGCGCTGAGCAAGGGCGGGTGGTTGCCTGGGCGGGGCAAAAGCGTGAGGGCAGAGGTGGCGCGTGGGCCAAAGGCAAGCCAGGCCAAGTGTGTGTGACGCCGCTGCCTGTGCTCGCTGGGGTGCAAGTCGAGTCGAGTGCAACTGAGCGCAGTGGCTGAGGGATTATTGTGGGTGGTGGGTGTGGGTGGGTTGGGGTGGAGCATACAGGCAATGATATCAGTGGTACAATACTTCATACCGGTGTATAATCTCACCACTCAACGTCTCTCGTCTCTCGTCTCGATCATCGCACACCTCAAGCATTTGCATTCTCATAACCTACTCTTTGTGACGCCGACGCTCCCCACGCCGCGCCACCACGCCACGTTTGCCCCTCGACGCTATACCTCGCAGCAAGAGGGGAGCCTCATCATCTGTTCATAGGGACAAGATCTCAGAAGACGCAGAGGCAGGTCAGAGTGTCTACGCCGTCGATATAATCTGTGCAACGGCTGCTATAGAAGCAAGCATACACTGCAACTACTGCGCGTACACTGCAACTACTGCGCATACACCGCAGCCACTGCGCACTGCGCATACATTTGTCCATAGTCAAGATACCCCCCGTCCCAATTGCAGCCACTGCCTCGAACGCCCGCACCGCCCGCACCGACCGCAGCCATGCCCCCGCCCCAGCACCCACCCACCCGACGCACCGCAGAGCTCGACGCAGCATTCGACACATCACCAGCGGATGCCATTGCAGATGCGCCGCCTGCCACCGCACGCCACAGCAGTCGCCCGTCTGATGGGCCGCCAGGGTACGATACTGCCATCTCCGGGACCGCCGCTGCCACACCATCCAACCCAGACGACGTCTTTTTTGATGCCGGAGATGCCATGCCCGAACAGCCTGCACAGCCACCTCGCCGTATAGATGCAGATCCCTTGGGCGTCAATGGCGGCGATGACGACGATGACAGCGACGACGAGGGCGGCGGTGAGACGACACTTTTGGATCCGCGCTCGGCCAATACGGCCGCCATCACGACGCCCCGTAGCACCCGCACAGGCTACAACTTTGAGCAGCCCTCTTACTTTAATACATCGCGGTCACGCTCCGCCTCGTCCACTGGCGGTTCTTCCACAACACCGCCCGTCACGGGCGCCACCCCCGGTCTCAATGCCCAGGCCAGCTCGTCCCGCCTAGCACTCGACTCCACCACGACGGGACCGTCGACGTCGTCCTTCCACGCCACCCACGCCGCCAATGCCAGCGGCCTCGCTCGTGCACGCCTACTCCTCGGCCGTTTTGGCAGATTCGTCGGCATGCGTGTGCCTGGCGCAGCTTATTCTAGCCTCGCACAGGACGATGGATCTGGCAGTGGCAACGCTACTGGTGCTTCCAACCGTCCGCGCAGAGTCATGGGCGGCGGTTTGGGCACCGACGGCGTCTTTGCCAACCTCAATGCCAAGCCCGAGAGCAGGCGGCGTCGTGCTGCCACTGGCGGCGACCCAGACGACCGCGGAGACGACGATGACCTCGTCGATGACGTCCTTCCGCCCACGTACGAAGTGGCAGCTGCCGACGCCGCACCCGGCTACTGGGAGACGACAATTGCCCCCGGTGGCCTCGGCTGGACACCTGGCGGCGCCCACGTCGGCGACGTAGAGGACCTGATTCTCGAGGGCCTCCCCATTGGCAACTTCTTTGGCTTTGCGTGGAACCTCCTTGTGAGCATGTGCTTCCAGTTCGTCGGCTTCCTCCTCACCTACCTCTTGCACACCACCCACGCCGCACGCTGCGGCTCGCGTGCCGGTCTGGGCATCACACTCATTCAATACGGCTTCTACCTGCGCAGTCGCGCACTCCAACTCGCCGAGGATGGCAATGGCGCGGGTGGAGACGACGGTAGTGGCGAGGGGGGCGGCGCCGCCGCCGGAAATGTCAACCCGAACCCGCTGGGCGACTACGAGGCGCACACCGTCGAGTGGGGCGGCGCCACCCTCGTGTACGGCGGAGCCTCATCGCCATCTAGCGTCACCCTCTCCGCGCGCCTCGACGATGCCGTCGCCAATGCCGCCGCCGCTGCTTCTGCGTCGCCTGGCCACCTCGCCACGGCCCTCGCCTCGGACGGAGACAGCATGCCCGCCGCTTCCGGTGGCGGCGGCGGCTCGTCTGGCGGCTCATCTGCCGCAGACGGGAGCACCGCCTCGAGCGAGTGGCTTTCCTACGTCCTCATGGTCATTGGCTACTTTATCCTCCTCTCTTCGCTCCTGTCCTACTTTCGCGTACACAGGTGGGGTCGCGCCCTCGTGGCCGCAAGCAGGCGCGAGCAGGAGAGCACACGCATCGCAGAGAATGGCGGGCAGGTGCCCGAGGGGGGCGAGGCAGACCCGAGCGGCTCTGGTGGTGGTGCCAACGGCAATGCACCCGTGGGCTTCATTCACCGTCTGCGCGCAATGATGCGCCCGCCCATGAGCGTGCCGATCGACCTCCTCCGCGCCGACGGGAGAAGAACGGGTACAGGCGAGGACTGGATCATCTACCCCGGGGCACCGCGTTCCGCAGGCGCAAGTGCAAGTGCAGGCAGTGCAGGCGCCGCAAGTGGTGCTGCAACGTCGTCTGTGCCCGGCATCCGCATATGGGGTGCTGCGCCGCGTGCTGGCTCACTGGCGTATCCCGTGTCTTTCTCGGGCGGTAACGGCTCGGACTCGGACTCAGACTCAGAAGATGGCGACCCCGATGGTGGGGCGGAGCGGCGCTTAGTAGGCGGCAGGAGGAGCGGCCGCGGCCGCGGTGGCGGTGGCGAGTATGAGCATGAGCACCTGAGTCCCGAGGAGCGGCTGAGGATTAGCGAGGGGAGTAGTGATCCGCTGGAGCAGAGGCTCATTGAGGATATGAGGAGGGTGGGGTTGTTGTAGTGATAGCGGTAGCGGCAGCGGCGTCGCGGCTGCGTGAGCGCAGCGCATTCTCAGTCGAGTCCACCTCATCATCTTCGTCTTCATCTGAGTCTACTCTACACTCGTCTTGATCTTCTCGTCTTTCCCCTCCCCTCCCCTCCCCTCCCCTTCCCTCCTTTCTGTGTTCATTCGCTTTCTTTCGTTTATATTTCAGTACAATATCTCGCTCTTTTTCACTGCACTTGCCTGCTTGCCTGCCTGCCTTGGAGGGCTCTAGACTTGAATTACTCAAGTTGACGCGGCCCGTCGCCTGCTTTGTCTCCCTTCCCGCGGATCCTCAAGGCTCAGGTGGGTGGCGGCGGTGGGATGTATGCAAGGTGAGGGGGGAGAAGTGTAAACGTGTATTTTTGGGAAGAGCAGAGGACAAAGCGGGAGAACAGAGCCTTGGAATAGGCTCCTTAGGTACATGTCAGGGGGAGGAAACATCTTGTATGAGGACTACTGAAAAGGCTGAAGGTAGCGCCAGGGTGCTGGGGAAGTGTTGGGAAAGTGTTGGCTATTGTGGTTGGGGGAGTGTTGGCTATTGTGCCGGCAAGACGTTTGGCTGGGCTTTGGCTATGTGTCATGGAAGTGTCATGCTGATGAAGTGTTGGCCGGCATACTAACAAGAGGGTCAGGAGTAGCAGACATTTTCAAGTCTGGACGTGACTTGACTGTAGTGCTAGTGCAACACCTCGTTCTAATCAGTCCCGGAGTGAAATGACAGGAAGTCTGCCTTCTCGCCAACTCCAACACGTACATGCCATCATGGGCCAGCTGCGATGGCTGGCTGGCTGGCTGGATGGGTTCACATGTTTTACGCAATCAATCTGGATCTAGCGCAAAAGGGAATCTAATTAGCAAGACGAGTGTCCGCCTCACACTCACACGTGGACTCTGAACTCCGATCCGAAACCCAACAGAAGCTCGAGGCACTGCGACATCAACAGTTTGTGACGCGAGGCGAGGCGAACGGGACGAGGGTAAAAGGGGCGAGAAAGGCGACCAAAGAGCGGGAGAAGACACAAGCTGGGTGCAGTCCAGCCAGGACGGTACAGTACAGTACAAACTACAAAGGAAGGGCGGAACAGAGGGACAGGAAGAGCGCCGTGAATGGACAGTAGTGGAGGTGGGGAAGTACAACGGTAGAGAACCGGGGCCGTCTGGAAGACGAGGAAGAGGAGGAAAAAAGTAGTAGTATGTACAAGGGAAGAGCCAAGACAAGGGGCAATGGGACAAGGGGGAGGCTGTACTGACTGACTGACAAGAGGGGTGTCAGTCGACGTCACCAACTGCGCCACAGTGTGACGAAGCACCGCAACATGACGCGCGTGGCGGTCATCGCTCAGACCTAAGCGCGGCGCTTCTTTGATGCTGGTGTGGTCGTCGTCGTTGTCGAAGTTGAATGTGTGCCCTTTTGCTCGAAGAAAGGGGCCGCGCGACTTCGACTTCGTGCTGCTTCACCCGACGGACGCGGCCGAAGCTCCGGTCGAGGTGTTGCCAGACACCTTTCCCCCCTTCCTTCACCCTTTCTGCTTGCCGGCCCGCTTAGGCCCGCTTGCGGCTGGCTCTACGACGTTCGGGTCGGGGAATTTACAGGAGCTCAGCTGCCCGCGGAACTTCTTGTAGACCTCCAGGCAGTCGTCGAAGCATTGTCGCTCGAGGGCGCTCAGTCGGAAGAGCTCAGCCGGGTTCCTGGATTCCAACGCCGGGTCCGCTTCCATCATTGCGCGGCGTTGCTCCTGGGCGAGGAAGATGTGGCCCCTCAGCTCGTGCATCATAGCGAGCCAGGCGGCGCTCATCTTTGGAGAATACGTCTTCAAGACGATGTCCCATCGTTGATCCCATTCCCACAACGAGGCCTTGTCTTCCAGCGAGCCTAGCTCTGACGCGAGATCACGCCGGTGCCGCGAATGCTCGGGGAAACATCGGCGCGCCGCAAACCACAAGTGAATGTACAAGCTCGACTCGAGGTCATCGATGTGCGAGTGCGTGTACAACAGCATGGTGCGGCGAAAATGCGCGGCCCTTCGCTGGTCATTCAAGGACAATGGCAAGACCGACGGTGCCGACGACCTTGCTCGCAAGCGCATCAAGGCTTTGAGTGCTTTCTCGGCGTATGCCATGCTCGATGGCAAAAACATCGGGTTGGCCGACCGAGTGTCCTCTTCGGCAATCTTGAAGAATGCCTGCATGATGTGCCTGGTGTGGTCCTGCTTGTGCTCCGGTTGGTTCCCACGGGGCTTTCCGTCGAGGCGCATGTTCCCATGGTCGACGAGGACCAGCTCAGGGCTCTCCCTCTGAGGAAAGCGGCACAGGACGTTTCCCAGATTAAGATCGCGGTAATGCGCGCCCGCCACGGAGAGCCCCCTGAGCTGCTCAGTTAGCTGCTCGAACAGGGAGCACAAGCCCGTCTCTGCCATGTCGTCCGGGACAAATTCGCCCACGGTATGCTGGTATGCGAGGGCATACGCATAGCGAGCTCCGTTTTCTGGACGGTCGCATGGGGGCGGGCAAGGCGGGAGGCCAAGGGACAGATTGCCAATGGGCACAGGGGTACCGGGCACCTTGTCAAAGACGCGTCGCTGCATCTGGTGCTCGTGCCCGACGAGGTGCTCCAGCACAAGGCTGAACTTGATGATCGTAAGCCAGGCTTCATCCGCCCTGGATCCTTGATGGTCCAGACGCTTCCACCGCTCGTGATCGACCATCGTCGTGGGTGCTGGTTTGGTCAGGCGAGCTGCCCCTACGACAATGGTAGTGCGAGTACCCCACAGCTCGGGCCGAGCGTTTAGAACCCTTGGGGCATCGCCGGTCCACTCCCACGTTTCAACCTCGTGGGAGGCCGACACTGGGTCCGGGTCAGCCGCTGAAGGAATCTGGACGTCGAACGTGGGCGGCGGAAACCACTTCTCCAGAATACACTCAGGACGCGCGGTGCTGAGAAAGGCGAGTATTTGGCAGATGGCAAGCCTGTGCGACTTGTCTGCGAAAGAATATGCCCGAGTAGTCGAGTACGAGGTCGGGGTGAACTGCAAGAGGCGAACCAGGTGACCATTGACAGTGACCTGGTAGGACTTGGTGCAGCACGGGTTGTACTGAACCAGCTTGCGAGCGTGCTGGAAACACTGGTTCGAGACTTCGGCGGAGAGGTCATCGGTGTCGTTTGGCTTGATCGCAACGGTTGCAATGACATTGTCCCAGTACGGACGTACGTCTTTGCTGCTCGCATCGGTGTAGCCAGCAAAGAAGGGTACGTCTGGCTTGTTCTCTTCGGGGTCCGTCGGGTCAGGATTGAAGATCTTTTTACGGCCCCTGGGCTGGCAGATTCCCCAACCGTCATCCTCTTCACCCTTTGGTCCCGAAAGGTCGCGTACAGCACCTCGATAAGCATTGCTGAGCTCAGAGACTGCGATCTCCAAGGACTCCTCGTTTTGCTTCTTTGGGCCCGCCTTGTCTTTCTCGTCTTGTTGTGCCGGCTGAGATTTCTTGTCTTTTCGTCGGCCTAGACCCTTGGCTACGACTTTGTCCCAAAGCTGAGATACGCGGGTGTCTTGGGAGGCGCGATTCAGCACGTCATCGCGATGGGCATCGGGGACAATCTCGAGCCAGCGTGGCTCTAGACGGCCGTGCGCGTCCCTGGCGAGCATGGCAGCAATGACATTGGCATGGGCATCGAGGACTCCAAGGCTAGCGCTGCTAGCTCTCTGGCCTTGCTGCATGTCACCCAGTATGTCCGAAGCCGAGTCGTCAGCCTCTGAGCGCATTTTTCGAAAAGCGATGCTCCGAAGATCGTGTATAGGGACCTGCGTGGTTGACATGACGGGAGGGCGATCTTGTTCCAAAGCCTGCGGGGTAGTCTCTGCGCTGTGTCTAAAGTGAAATGCGAAACGGCCTGCGTGGGCGCTATTGGAGGGCTTCTTGATGGCAAAAGAAGATTCGTGCAAAGGCCTTTTGAGAATCCACGATCCCAGTCCATCTCGCCTTGTTGGGACGAGGGCTGCGGGGCCGGCGGCGATGACGCTTTTGGGAAGACCTTGGGTCAGAGCACCCCGGGCCGCATGCACACCGACGGCGAAGAGAGAAGCGAATGACGAGTTCATGGTGATGGTCGCTGGCGGTTAGAACCAATTGAACCAGAGGGGGAAAAGCCCGAATTTGGGGGCGCCGCTTACGCGGGACGGTAGTAGGAAGATGACGCCTTGTTTGGGCTGGCGGTAGGATGGGGAGATTGGGGTGATGCTTGACAGGTTCAAGGGTGATCTCAGCGGTGGCTCCAAAATTCGAGGGCGGTGAGCTTCCCCTTGAACGTGGAATCAACTAGACGGTAGTTGTGTGAGTCAGTATAGCAACCGTGGTCAAGAACTGTGAACTGGTTCGTTAAGCTGGCCGGCAACGTTGTCGCGACGCCATCCCGTCGTCCTCGCATCCATCTATCCGTCTACGCGTTGTGTCCGGTGGTTGTGCGGACGCGCCCTGGAGATCTCGGCTCCGTGAAGCGTTGCCGCAAAATCTCTCTGTCCTTCAAATCAACCAGAGGATGTTTCACAATCCTTCCTCGGGCTGCAGGATTGGGGAGGCACTGTAGCATCCAGGGTCTCTCCTCTCGCCGCCGAGCCAGCCCGCGGCCTCCACTTTGCGTGCGGGTGCATCATGCAACCTCACCAATGGGAAAACAGCCACAGTCTTTCCTCGGTAATTTGTGTTGACCCTCGTTGTTTGTCATTTGTCCTTGCTTTCCACCTACCCTGATGTTCACTCCACCTTCCCCCACACCGCTCAGGTCAGGCACAACAACTTCACATGGACACAGTCGTAGCGGGTTCTCTTGCGGCGCTGAGCGTCGATGCGCTCATTTACCCGCTGGATACACTCAAGGTGGGGGATCTACGAGGGCTATGCTCTCCCTCTCTCACTGTGTGTGTGCTTACATTTACTGACACGTACCTCACCTCGCGTCTTCCACCCCCTTAGACCCGCCTCCAAACACCCGACGTCTCCACGCGCTTCCCCACGCGCCATTCCTTCTACAGCGGCCTCTACGCAGGCATCGGCCCCGTCGTCATTGCTACACTCCCCGCCGCAGCCATCTTCTTTAGTACATACGAGGGCGTCAAGGGTGCGCTTGGTAGCCGTGCGGGACTCACAGGCCCAGGACTACACCTCGCTTCGTCGTGCGTAGCGGAACTGGCTTCCTGCCTTGTACTGGCGCCAGCGGAGATTATCAAGCAGCGGGCGCAGGTTGCTTCGTCTTCCTCGTCGTCTGCGCGTGGCGTAGTGCAGCATTCACTCGAGGAAGCGGCACCGCCTGGCCGCGGCCCTCGCGTCTCCCTCGCACGCACATTCACACGCGGATACCTCGCCCTCGCTGGGCGGAATCTCCCCTTTACAGCCTTGCAGTTCCCCCTCTACGAGCAGTTTCGCGCGAGGCTCTCCGCGTACTGCGGGGTACCACTCGGTTCGGACCTCCATGGCGGGGAGGTGCGTAACGCGGACGCCGATGTAGGCTTCGTCAAACCAGGAATGGTAGCTGCTGCATCGGCCTCGTGCGCAGGGAGCATCGCCGCGCTAGTGAGTACACCCATTGATAATGCCAAGACGCGAATTATGATTTCTGGTGCGGGCAGCGGGGGTGGGGGCAGGAATGCAGACGTGCGTATAGGCTCATCGGGGGGAACGATGCGTACGATGCTACAGCTCTTTCAGGAGGAAGGGTGGGGCAGTCTCTGGCGGGGAGGGGCATTGCGATCCCTTTGGACGGCAGTGGGGGCGGGGATTTACCTTGGGAGTTATGAGAGTGGGAGGTTGTGGTGGCGGGCGAGGCAACGTCAAAGCGGGCGGCAACAGGGCAGCGAAGAGCAGGATGTGTCGGTGCGGTGAGGTGGCGTGGCGTGGCATGGCGTGGCGTGGCGTGGCAATCGAATGCACTCGGCTACATCGAATGCACTCGGCTACATCGAATGCACTCGGCTACATCGAATGCACTTGGCTACATGCTTGAGTACAATACTTACCACGTACAATCTTGGCCCCACGATGGCATACATTCGATACACCAAGCCAGGGCCGGCACACGCGCGTCACGTGATCACCCCGGTAATGGGCGTGGGGTCAGTAATTCAGCCGGGTAACGAAAGTGGAGAAGGCCGGGGGGGGGGGGGGCGGGGGGGGGGGGGGGGGCGGGGGTCAGAGCGGTGATTAGCTGATGATGCTTCTCTGAACGTCGTGGTGGTGGTGGTGGAGGGGCGCACCAACAACCTCCCTACGTACTTGCCTCTGCGCTCCACTCCCTTCACTCTCCATCAACCGAATCAACCGAATAGACATACTCGCCCGCCATGTCGCCCTCCCCACCCCCAACCCCGCGCCTCGCCCCCTCCTCACCTCCCTCCCCCCACCCCCTCAACCTCCACCCTTGGTCCACAACCTACCTCCGACTCAAACTCTTTGCACTCCTCATTCGCTCCGTCATAGGCTCGCTCTTACCCCTCAGTGAACGCCTGTACCAGCGCGTACCCCCGCGACAAGAGCTCCACATCATCAAGGGGAGTATACCCAGTAGGGAGGCGGGGCGGCGTATACGCGTGCATGTATATGTGCCTGCGGGGTATGCGCACTTCATCGACGAGGGACTGGACTTGGGTATGGGTGTGGGTGTGGGCGGACGCCGCGCACGCGCAAAGAAGACGGACCCACCCTCCCCACCTGCCAAGCCCTTGCCCGTACATCTCAACTTCCACGGAAGTGGGTTCGTCATTCCGTGCTTGGGCTCCGACCGCGAGTTTTGCGCGGCATTGGCAGTGAGGTTGGGCGCTGTGGTGCTCGACTGCGATTATAGAAAGGCGCCGGAGTGGCCGTTTCCTGCGGCGGTGCAGGATGCTGAGGATGTGAGTGCGCGTATGCGGGTGCGGGTGGCGGGCATATAGGCGTGGTTGGGTAAGTGCTGACATTCCCTCACCCTCCCTCCCTCCCTCCTGCGATTGTCGCTATCGCTCCAATCGCTAGTGCCTCCTCTGGGCCCTCTCCCACCCAACCCACTTCTCCCCCCGCCACACCTCCATCGGTGGCTTCTCCGCAGGCGCAAACCTCGCGCTGTGCACCTCCTCGCTGCACGGCTCACGTCTCTCCGCATGCATAGCCTATTACCCCCCTACGGACTTTGCCGTCCCCCGGGGCTCGAAGATCGCGCCTGAGAAACACGCCGCTGCACTCCCACCCTGGATTGCACGTTTCTTCGATGCGAGCTACCTCGTTCCTGGCGGAGTAGCACGGGACGATCCCCTCGTGAGTCCCGTGCATCAGGGTGATGTGGCGGTGTTTCCTCGCAATGTGTGGATTACAGCCGCTACGGGGGATACGCTCTATGAGGATGGGAGGAAGATGGTGCAGCGCTTGAAGGAAGGTGGACACCCCAATGCGGTGTTTTGGGAGGTACAGGGAGAGGGACATGGGTTTGATAAAGTCGCAAAGGAGGGGAGTGAGAGGGCGAGGAAGGTCAAGGAGACGTTTGAGAAGGTCGTCGAGTTTGTAGAGGCGGCGGGCCGAGGGCAGGCGGGCGACAACTAGACGGACGTACGCAAAGTCTCTACTTTAACTTTACTTCACTTTGGTTTATTTTACTCGACTTTACTTGACTTTACTTGACCTTGGCTCCCGAACCTTGAACCTTGAACCGTTATGAGTTTTCACCCCGGCCTCGCCGCATCTCGCATCTCGCAGCGCGAATCTCGGAGATTAAACAACGGAGGACTTTGATTGGTCCATTGGAGTATATGCCCGTTCGTTCTTCTCCATGGATAGAAAGAGAATAACCGAAACAAACAATGAGACAGATGATCAAAGAACAAACAAACAAACAAAAACAAACAAAGACGAGGGCGGTATCAAGCGAGGGGGCTCTCGACGTGGAGCCAGTCAGTCAGCAAACACGATACAATAGAATATTGTACAATACAAATACGAGCCTTGAGGTGAATATAAAGTAATACAAATACAATTCTTGACTTGCCTTGACAGTAACAAAGCAATCACATCACATCACAGTACGGCACGGCAAAAGCGCAGAGCACATGCTGCATTGCATGCCCGCGCCGCCGCACCGCGTCCGCACCGGCGCCGAGTCACGCGAGCAGGCAGGCAGGCAGGCAGGCAGGCAGGCAGGGGCAGGGCAAGCCGGTCAGTCAGTCAGTCAGTCAGTCAGTCAGTCAGTCAGTCAGTCAGTCAGTCACTCCAGTCACTCCAGTCACTCAGTTTAGGGGCTGCCGCGTGGAGCCGCGTCGTGGAGCGTGGAGGCAGAGGGAGAGGAGGTGGTGGTGAGAGGCCGAAATCAGATGAGTGAATGGCAATCACTGAGTGACAAAGTGAGACCCCTTGCGAAGAGGGATTGGTGGAAATGGAAGCAGTTCAGAAAGGGCAAAAACAAGTTTTGCGTTGTGCGTGTGCGTGTGCGTGTGCGTACGGCGCGATTCTGTTCTGTTCTGTTCTGGCATTCCTTCTACGTTGCATGCTCACGCTCACGCTCATTGAGGAGTTATCGTAGAAGCGTCGTCGGTCGTCCTCTGCGGGGATTCGATTCGTTCTCTCCTTTTTCACTCTTCTCGCCTTCCTTCACTCTTCTCGCCTCGCTCTTCTCTCTTCCTCGTTGCGTCCCGTCTGTCCAAGGTTGGTTGGGACTACAACGGCAGCAACCGCAATGGTACAGGTCTGCGCCCATTGCACGACGACGACGACGACGACGGCCACGACGAGTGAGCATACCCGCTGTGGCTCATTGTAGCATACTTACACACGCAGCGTACACGCAGCATACACGCGCGACAAATAGCATACACGACATGCACGGCCAATAGCCTTGCCATCGAGTACGGACAGCATATCTCCACACCACTCCCTCCCACCCCGCCCATCATGCCAAGCAAGACGTCCTCCTCCTCCACCTCCTCCTCCCGCATCAAGGGCCACTCGTCCCGCTCAGGTAATGCCTCGAGCAACTCTACTTCTGCGCCCGCGCCCGCCCCCCACACTACACCCACACAACTCACCGCCGCCTCCCTAGAGCTCCTCCGTCAAATGCTCATGTACATCGATCCTTCCTGCGCTGCACTCCTTCCTGCCGCCGGCGATGGCCCCAGCGACACGCCCACACCCACACCCCCGCCGCCCATTTCCCGGTGGGACGTCCTCTACTCCAATGTCCCAGGTGACGTTGACCCACTCAAGTCCTCCGTCAGGGTCCTGTCCTACCCCAAGCCCGATAAGAATCTATTCTGCGTACGCAGCGTCGTACCCGACATTACTGCACGCCAGTTCTGGACACTCATGGCGGAAAGTGGCAATCGACACATGTGGGACTCGACGGTACAAGAGGGGGGCAACTTCAGGTGGTGTTCAGAGGAGTTGCGAGCGACTTTGAGTGGTGGCCACGCCCACGCCCACGCCCACGCCCACACCCACGCCCTCTCCACGGCCATTGCAGCCCGCCTAGAATACCTCCGCTTCGGCTCCATCTTCATGGTTGCCAAACCGCGCGACATGGTCCTCCTCTCTGCCGATGTACAGCTGCCCCCCACATCCGACTCTCCCCTCCGCCTCGTCTCAGCCTGTCGCAGCCAAGCAGACGCCGGTAAACCCCCACTGAAGGGCTACACGCGCTTCGACTTGGGCGTCGGCGGCTTCATGGTAGAAGAATTGGGCTACGATGGACTGGGTACCCCCCACACGCAATACGGCACACGCAAGGCCATTCGCGTGACGCAGTTGAGTGATCTGGGGGAAATGGCCAGTTGGGTGCCGTCGTCCGTGGTGCGCATGGTAGCACAGACGCTGGTCCCTCGCAGTCTCGCACTCATTGCAAAGGCTGCTAGTGGCATCACTACGCCCAAGCCGCTGTGCGGGGCGGGTGATCCCAATGCACGCATGACAGATGAGGACGTTGTGAAAGGAAAAGAGAGGTGGTCTAGGGGGAGGAGGCTCCCTGGTATCGTCGGGCAGGGGGTGTTGGCGCGCGGCGGCGGTGAGCAGTCTGGCCGCAGCGCCTCCTCCGCCGCCGCCGCTGTAGCGGTTCCTCAAATCGCCCCCAAGGTAAACGCCCCCGCCCCCGCCGCCGCCGCCGCCGCCGCCACCGTGGTACACCCCCGCACACCCCTGGCATCGACATCGCCCGCCGCGACCGCAGGAGATCAGGGCACACCCCGGCCTCGTGCGGAGCGGCGTACTTTCGAAGCAACGACGGCAGCCGAAGTGGACGCCAGCGAAGACGCAGCCTCCTCTGCCCCCAATGCGGCGGACACGGACACGGACCCGGACCTGCCCCTCCTCTCCCTCACCCTCCAACGCCTCTCCACGCGCCTAGAAGAAGCATCCCCGCCGCTGCTACCCCCTCGCAACGGTCATGGCCACGGCCACGACCACACCAACGGCGGGGACTACTTTCCCGCTGGCCCGAGCTCCGCATCAGGTTCAGGCGCGTCGGGTGCGTCGGCCTCTTCGCCTGGTGTGGGCTCGGGCTCCATCTCCACGTCGACGACGTCCGTCTCCGACGACGACGCCCGCAGTTACATCACATTCAGCGTACCCAGCGGTGAGGGCACCGTTCCAGGTAGTCTGGCGGATGTCATGGAGGGCGAGGGGGATAAGTTCCCTTTTGGAGGAGGTGGGGGTGGTGGTGCCGTGGGGATGAGCCGCCAAGGGAGTCGACAGGCAGCCGCAGCCGCAGCCGACGACGGCGGCGACGGCGACGGCGAAGGTCCCCGCCTTGCGCCGCCGCCAAGGCATAGTGCAGTCAGTGCACACAGCGATGCGTCTAGTAGCGGCAGTGCGAGTGCGAGTGCGAGTGCGAGGCAGGAGACGACTCCCTCCCTGACTAGTACGAGCGCCAGCGTCAGCGCAAGCGCAAGTGCAAGTGAAGAGGAGCTCCGTCTGCGCAACTCGAGTGAGCTCGGCCGCAGGTTGCAGAGGATTTCCATGGCTCTGCAAATGACGGGTGATGGTGGCGTCGGCGGCGGCGAAGAGGACATCAAGCCTCATCTGGGCTTGGAGACACCCCCCGAGGAAGTCGTCGAATCTACCGACGACGGCGACGACGGCGACGACCACCCCGCAGCACAGGAGATTCCCCTCCGCAGTCACGCCCACGCCCACGCCCGCACAGAGGAGCAAGACGAAGACGTAGCAGACCTCCTCACCGAAGCGCTGTCTCTCTCCCTGAACTCGCCCCGCCTGCAGCAGCCCCGAGCGGTACCGCAGCCGCCGTCGTCCCGATCGAGAGCAGCGAGGGACAGAGATAGAGACAGAGACGCGCGGCACCTCTCGCCTGTGCGTTCACCTCGCTCACCCGGAAGCGCAAGCGCCGAAGCACGCAGACAGGCGTCGGAGCTGAGCGCTATTCTCCTTGCGGGGAGTGATGCCATTGTCAGTGCGCTGGCGCCCGGTGCGAGGGAGACGCTCGTGGAGCGGAGTGAGCCGAGGCGGGGGGTTGAGGCCGTTGAGGCAGATGCTAGTGCGGGTGCGAATGCGCCCGCACACCCACGCCCACGCCCACACGTCCCAACGTTCCCCCCCTTCTTCTCAGGCTCGCCCGCCGCAGTCGTTGCGCGCCGCCGACCTGCGCTGCACCACTCCATTTCCGCCTCCGCCTCGTCATCGTCATCATTGTCGGCAGGGGCAGGGACGTCCTCCTCCTCGTCGATTGCCCTCGCCCAGGTGCAAGTCACACGTCATAGTGGAGGGAGTTTCGTCTCTCTTTCCACGAGCACTGCGGCGTCCGATGATGGTGGGAGGAGCCACGCGCGCACCCGCACGAGCGCGAGCCACGGCTGGAAGACGACACTCAGGGAAACGCCGTATGCTCTTGCATTGGGGATGATGGCTATGCTTTGGGCCAAGGGTGGGGCCGGGGCCGGGGCCGGGGCGAGTGGGCGAGGCCGGGGGGCGCGTCGTACAGCTGGTAATGGCGAGGGCGAGGACGAGTGGCGCCCACCTTCCTCTGGCAATGACGCACAGCACGAGCAAGAGCAAGAGCAAGACGATTCCTACGCTTACTCCGCGGCAGTCGAAGCCGCACGACGCGCACTCGCCTCTGCCTCGCGGCGGCAGGCTGAGGCCGAAGCGCAGGCACAGGCACAGGCGCAGGCACAGGCACAGCACCGGAGGATGAGAAGACCCCTGCCACCGCATGGGGGGAGGAGGAGTCATTCTTATTCTTATTCCTCACCGAGTAGCAGCGGGAGCGGCAACGGCGGCAGTGGTGCGGGTGGTGCTACGGCTGGTACCGCGCCAATCCCGCACGAATCCTCCCTCGCAAGACGCAAGACTCGCGAGAATTATACGGGGAATGCAAAGTTGCTTACTGCTTTTCACGACGGGGGTGTGGGCGGGGGCGGTCCGGGCGGTCCGGGCGGGGGCAGTGAACGGACAGGAAGCGGGAACGGGAATGGGAATGGGAAGATTGACGCGGAAGCGCAGCCTCAGACGCAAACCCAAACCCAAACGTGGGGCGAGTGGTTAGGTCTGTATCACCGCTCTGTCCCTAGCCCTTCCCCCGGCCCTGGCTCTGCCTCTGGGTCGGACCCTGTCTCTACGGGAACGGGTACGGGGCAAGGTGCGGGATAGGGTCCGACCCGACCCGAGTTGAGATGAGCTGAGCTGAAGCTGAAGCTGGGCGGTACTGCGCTCAGAGAGAGAACGAGAGAGAGCGGAAGCGAGGGGAAGAGCGGAAGCGAGGGGAAGAGCGGAGTGGGGTGGGGTGGAGGCGGCGCAACGAGGGGAAGAACACGCGCCGATGACCGTTGACCGCTGGCTGCCTTTGCGCCGTGGTGCGGTGCTGTGTCTCGCTGCGGTAAATATACCATACCATACCATATCACTATCACTATCCAATTCTCTCTATCGTTTACTTTGCAAGTTGTGACGTGATGCGATGCGATGCCATGCCATGCGATATGATCCTGATTGAATATCCCAATCTGAGATACGAAGTGGGATCTACTTCTGCAGCGCAGCGCAACGCAACGCACGAACAAAGGGTGTGCGTGTGCGTGTGCGCTGAGCGCTGAGCGCCGCAGAGAGAACAAGGTCAAGCAAGCAACGAGCGAGACCGAGAGTGAGGAAAAAATCAATCCCCGCGTCCGCTCCTCTCTCACACTCAATACTCAGACCCTTTCTCCGAGGTCATCCTCCTCCTCCTCGTCCCCCAGGCCTACGCCCCCGCCACCACCACCGATCTCCTTGGCCCCACCACCCAACAACTCAAGAGGTACGCGTACACGCTCTCCGAGCTCTTCCTCCCCTTGCGAGTCCATCATCATGTCCGGCGTAACCATCGTGTCCACTATCTCGTCTTGCGCGGTCTTCTGGCGCTTACGCTTGGACTGAACCTGAGTCTGAGCCGCAGCCGGGCCTCTACTGCGGGAAGTCCTCGGAGCAAGAGCGAGCGCGGGATGCGCCCTCAGTCTCCGTGGGAGGACCTTCTCCGCAACGTTGGGGTTGGGGTTGGGGTTGGGGTTGGGGTTGGGGTTGGGGTTGGGGTTGGGCTTGGCGTTACTT
>RRYC01000281.1:0-70348 GCA_004016185.1 Quambalaria eucalypti
CATGAACGCCCCTGTGTAGCGACGCCTCGAAACAAAGTCCTGCTATATTCCCGTCGGCACGTCAGGTTTCCGACACTTCCGCGAGAAGCAGACCCGCCTCTCAGCAGCAGGGGCCAATGTGTTTGTAAGGTTCCCCCCCCCCCCCTCCTGGAAATGTACATATAAAGCTACAAGAGTCGACGAGACGACCTGGTTGTGCACCGTCTCACTCAAGCCTAGCATAGGCATCGCTTCTCCTGAACAAACCAGCCCCCACGAATCACGATGAAGGTCACTCAACTCTCGAGCCTGCTTGGGGCTCTGTATGCCCTGACTCCCTTGGCCGTACAGGCCGGACCGCTCCACGATCCCATGGGGGAGATCTGGGCCCGAGCCGGCAGTTCCGTCACCTCGGACGTCCAGACGGCCAAGGCCAAGCAATACACACACGTCGTCGTCGGATGCGGCCTTGCCGGTTTGACCGTTGCTGTCCGCCTCTCCGAAGATGACAAGAACACCGTCTTGTGTCTCGAGGCCGGCGGAGATTCGAGAAAGGACGACCGAGGTGAGTCCGCTGGGCCTTGCGCCGGATACGCTCGTTCCTCACAATGCTGACGTGGCTCGTCCCCTGTCGTCGCTTCCCTAGTCGTGTCCATCAAGGCCTACGGCAAAGCATTTGACTCCGAGCTGGACTGGGCGTGGAAAACCACTAGCTCAGGCGCAGGGGGTCAAAAGACTCTCCGCGGCGGAAAGACCCTGGGAGGCTCTACGGGTGAGTGTGCGAGCAATGAGGGATTGTCTCGTTCGCCTTTACTTTCTCTGACCCGCACACGCGCCCTGTCCCATGTTTCTTAGCCATCAACAACGGCGCCGTCACCTGCGCGAGCAAATCGCAGTACAACGCCCTCGAGCAGCTAGGCAATGATGGCTGGAACTGGGACAATCTCCTCCAGTACTTTAAGCGCTTCCAGAGGTGGACGCCTCCGAACCAGGAGCAGTCCGACGCTGGCGCCAGGTCGGACGCATCGGTCCACGGCACCAAGGGACCCATCTCGGTCGCCTTTTCCCCTGGCTTCTACAAGGGCCCCCAGCAGCGGGCCTTTGCAGCGGGCGTCAAAGAAGCGCTCGGCATGAAGCAGGTGGACGACCTGTGCTCCGGCGACGCGAATGCTGTTGCGTACACCCAGAACACCATCGAGCCCACCGGCGACCGGATTCGCAGCTCTTCGGCTACAGGCTACTTGACGCCGGTGGAGAACACGCGCTCCAATCTCGTTGTGCTCACCAACTGGCGCGGTGTCAAGATGAACTGGGCCGAGGGCAGCAGCGGCTCTGCAAAGGCGACTTCAGTTACCGCACAATCCACACGGGACGGCCCGCAAGAAACCTTTGCAGCCTCGTCCGAAGTCATCGTTGCCTCCGGTGCCATCAACTCGCCCCTCTTCCTTGAAGCTTCCGGCATCGGAGAGAGCAGTGTGCTGAAGCGCATCGGCGTAGAGCAAAAAGTGGACCTGCCCGGCGTCGGCAAGAACCTGCAGGAGCAGACGATGAGTGTCCTGGGCTCTCCCAAGGGCGACTACGACTTTGACGGCAGTGGTCCCAGTGCTGTCATCGCCATGCCGTCCATCTCTCAGATCATGGCAAATGCCTCTGAAGTCGAGACCTGGGTGCGCCAGAACCTGGATGCCTGGGCCGAGAAACAGGTCCAAGGCGGTGGGTCAGCCAGCAAGTCGGGTCTTCTAAAGCAATACAATGTCCTCACCGACCTCATCTTCAAGCAGAACGCGCCCGTCGTCGAGCTCTTTGGCGACTCGGGCTGGCCCAGTAGCGGACTGGGCATCGACCACTGGCAGCTCTTGCCCCTGTCTCGGGGCTATGTCCACTCGACGGATGCATCGGGCTTCAGCGGCCCTGACCTCAACCCGCGCTACTTTGATGTGCCCCTCGACATGCAAATCACCGTACACGGTTTGAGGGCAGCTCGCAAGACGCTCAAGTCCAAGGCCGTGCAAAGCGCACTCGGCCAGGGAGAAGACCAGCCGGGCTTTGGCCGAATTCCCGATGGTCCGAACAATGGGCGATGGAGCCGATGGGCAAAGTACGTGCTTGACAACTTTGGTTCCGTCTCGCACCAGATTGGCACGGCAGCCATGCTTCCCAGGGAGGACGGTGGCGTCGTCGGCCCAGACTTCAAGGTCTACGGTACGAGCAATGTCCGCGTCGTGGATGGCTCGGTCCTGCCTGTTCAGCTATCGGCGCATCTCTCTGCTTCCCTGTATGCGTTTGCCGAGAAGGCCGCTGCGGTCATCAAGGGCACTGCGTGAGGCTTGGCCGTGAGGAGGGAGAGGAAGACGCGTGGGTGCATGGAAGCAGGGCTCGCTGAGACAGCTGGAGCCCGCTCCCAGATTGGTGTTCTATTTGCGTCTTTGTCGCTTTCTTTCTTGTTACATACCAGGGATCCAGGATCTATTTATCACTGTAGAGTCGTTAAGAGTGGTCCTGTGAGCTTGTAAATAGCATGCCTCCTATCCATCGCTCTCCCCTTTGAACACGGTCAATCCGTTGCACGACCGAGCGCGAGGAGGCGAGGAGGCGAGGAGGCGCAAGCATGACGCGGCCCCCACGAAGCACAGGCAGCAGTCAAAGCACAGGCGCAGCGCAGTCTTGAGGCCGCACCCCCTTCTCCACATTTGCACTGCACTGCGCTGCCACTACGGAAACGATGTGCTCTGATTTCCACTTCGGACGACATACTCACCAGATACTCAACCATATACCCGCCCCGAGATAACCGCTGCAAGCATTTTTGGCAGCATCCAGCGGCACCTCCTACTTCACCTTTATCTCCTGCACCCACGCAGACGCCCCACGCCCCACGCCCCACGCTCTCACACACAACGATGATCCGCATTCGACACCCCAGCGGCACCAGTACCTTCAATCTCGCACAGGGAGGCGGTGACGCGCAGCAGCCGCTATTGCGCGACCTACAAGCATTCATCGAGGCACAGTCGGGTATACTGCCGCAGAATCAGGAACGTGAGTCGTCGTCGCGGCGAGCGCTGTTGGCCACCAATGTCACGCTCACCGCCGCGCCCACGCCCACCCCCCCACCACCCCCGCAGTCAAAACGGGATACCCACCCAAGTCGCTGCCCCTCGAGGGCCTTTCATCCGACGCGCCGATAGCCCTGCCTCCCTTGAATATCAAAAAGGGCGAGCAAATCATCGTTGCCAGCAAGGGGTCCGCCGCGGCGGCCCCGCTACCCCAGTCAGCACCCGCCCCCTCGAGACCTCCCCCGCCACCCCAATCAGCATCGGCATCCGCAGCACCCCGCATTCACACGATAGCCTCTGGGTCTTCTGCACCAGCCGCACCGCCCCCGTCCAACTCCCCATCGGGCGGCCGTGGCGGCGGCGTGCGCGACGCCGAAGTATCCATCGAGATTCCCTCACGCGGCCAGCACCTCACCCTCAAAGTAGTGCCCGACGACAACTCGTGCCTCTTTGCCTCGGTATCCCTCCTCTTGCAACAGGACTACTCGCCCTCGTCCTGCCAGCAGCTCCGTGACCTCGTCGCAGACAATCTCCTCGCCAGCTCCCCCGACGAGTGGCCCGATGTCTTTCTCGGCATGCCCCGCGCCGCCTACGCCGACAAGATTCGCAACCCAAAGACGTGGGGCGGCGCCGTCGAGCTCAACATTCTCTCACGCCACTTTCACACCCAGCTCGTTGCACTCGACGTCGCTACGGGTGTAGCCCATCGCTTTGGCGAAGGCGGGCCGGAAGATGCAGGCGCGGCGCCCTATCCACAACTCGGCTACCTCGTCTACTCGGGCATTCACTACGACGCCCTCGCCCTCCTCCCCACCCCCGACGCGCCCATTGAGTTTGGCCAGACGCTGGTTGATGCCAAGGACATTGCAGAGGTCGCACCCGCCGCAGAGCGCCTCGTAGCACAGCTCAAGACGAGGCGGTACTACACTGACACTGCCAATTTTACCCTCCGCTGCGGACGCTGCGGAGAGGGACTCAAGGGCGAAAAGGAGGCCACCGTCCACGCATCCAAGACTGGTCACACCGATTTCCGCGAGTACGAGTGACGTGGGGTCAAATGCTTGAGCGAGGAGTACATTGTGTATACTATTTGTGCCGTCTTGCCGCTACACCATACCAAGCAGGGAGCGTCCGCGCTTCTCAGTAATGCATCATGAACTACCATAACGCAGCGTCCGCGCTTCTCAGTAATGCATCATGAACTACCATAACGCAGCGTCCGCGCTTCTCAGTAATGCATCATGAACTACCATAACCCAGCGTCTGGTCTGCCTCAGTGCCCTATATGCTGCAAGCCATCGATCGCGCCGCCATGCAGGACGCCCCGTCGAATTTGCGGACAGGAGACATCTTCGTTGAGACGTCGCGAGAAGGTCTGCTTTTGCCAACAGTGTCGATGAGTGCTACTAATACCTACGCTGACGAATGGCCGGACGACTGTGCCCTCAGCCTGACGTGGCGTCTAGACAGACACACGAAGCAGGCGGGCTAGTGCAAAGAGTGTGCTTGCAAGTGCCGAATCGTTGCGTCATGAGTGATTGCCTCGGATCAGTCTGAGCGAATGGCCTGAGGATTGTCGGCGAGAGAGAGAATTGCAAGCCTGTACTTTTTCTCGCTCGCCCTGGGGATGCAGAGAGGGGGTGAGGTGAGGCGTAGGTGAAAGGGAACAAGGAAGTGAACGCGGCGCGCCCCTCGGCCAGTGGAGGCGAGGCGCAAAGGAAGGTCCGTCCCATCCATCCATTCGCGTCGCATCGCATGGGACGTTTTTCTTTTGCCCCCATCCAACGATCACCACAGCCTCCTCCCCACACACCATTGCAAACATGGGTACCATCGGCATCCCCACCAAGCTCCTCCACGAGTCCCTTGGACATATTGTCACCCTCGAGCTCAAGGGCGGCCAGTCTTACCGCGGCAAGCTGTTCGATGCCGAGGACAACCTCAATTGCTCTCTCAAGGACGTCGTCCTGACCGCACGGGACGGCAAGCAATCTCACCTCGACAGTGTTTACATCAGGGGAAGCATGATTCGCTTCATCGTTGTGCCTGACATGCTCCAACAAGCACCCATGTTCAAGAGGGTCGGACCAAATGCCATGAAAGGAAGGGGTATCGGTGCAGCCAGGGGTAGAGCCACGATTATGAGGGGTGAGTACCTGAGATCCATACCACTTCTATCGGAAAGGAGGGAGAAGGTATCAGATTTGCCTGCATCGATCCTGCTGGCTGAGCTGGGCGCTGGATTGGTATCCGATAGCTGAATGGCCGCATGTACTGACAGCGATCATTTTCCTCCTCTTCTGTTGCCGTGTACACAGCACAATCACGCCGCGGTCGTGGCGCACCTTCGAGAGGACAAGGCATTCGGAGATAAAGAAGGGATTGGAACTTGCCAGAATGTGCATTCGAAGGAGCCTCCTAGATGCCTCGAACCACTCTAGCAATGCTTTGGCCTACAATCATGAACGTTCAGACCTGCCTGCGCCAGCACTCTCACAGCATACGTCGCATAGCGAAACCCACCTCGCCTTGGCAATCGTCCTTTACTGCTTGGCCGTCCTCTCGAGATCGCGACAGGAAGCGGTTGCAGGAGCGCATGTAGGCAATCCAGATGGTCGAGAACCAGAACCAGTACTTCCCATGATGTGTGCATGTATAAAACCGAACCGCATAGCGATCAATCCTGTGGCCTCACAACCCGTATCACTTTCGTCCATCACACTCGCAATCGATGAGATCGAGACCGTATGGAGAAAGAATGCTTTCGGCGTGCCTAGAATCAAGAGGCCGGCCTCAACTGGACGCATGAGGCCGTGTCGCCGCCAGCCACCGATGCACTTCCAACGCGGTGCTGCGTCGCAAGGATGGCTCACGAGAGGAAGGCAAGGATCGCTTTTCTGACATTGACGTCACATCAAGACGGGGTTTCTTTTCGGCCCGGGACGTAGCTCGAAGTGTTTGTTGTTGGCTCTGCCTGTTTGCATTGTATGGATGTGTGGTGTGCGTTCTTCCTTGCCTGGCTCGCACGCCGCGTGACTGCGCCACCAACCAAAGGCGAGGGGGCGGCGCTGGTGAGCGCTACGCGGGCGGGCGAGTTGAGCGTGGCTGCCCTGCAGTCGCTCGCAGTCGAAGTCGAGTGGACCCGCGTCGGTCCATCCGCCCCTGGGCTCTGGTACTTTAGCCGCCAGTCCGTCGTCTTGGCGGGGCCTCACACGACTGTCCGCCCCTACTGACCTACTGAGCACAGTCGCGAGGGTTCAATGCCAATGCGCCAGTGCGGCTCGGAAGCAGGTGGGAGTGATCCAGTCGGCAAAGTCGAGGCGAGCAAAGTCAGTCAACGTTGTCAGTCCCCTCAGATGCCATCGAAACGTTTGAACAGCTCACCTCAATCGGACCTTTGCACAGAGCAAGGCACAGAACACAACCATTCCCACCTCTCCACGTAATCAGTCAGTGAATTGACATCGACTGCACTGGCACGGCTGGTTACCATAGCGAAAGGGAAGAAGAAAAAAGGTCCCGCTCACCTTGGCACCTCGATCATTCACCCTCTCGTCCTCTCTTCTCCCTGCCTTGGCCTCCATTTCACTTGCATCATCCTCGCCACGTTCGGCCTACCTCGGCCCGCCGACTCCTTCCTTGCTTCACCGCACGTCGCAATCCCGTCGTTCTCCACACTTCCACGCCTCGAAATACCCTCGGAAGCAAAACGCCGTCCGCTACGCCTTCGCTACTATAGAGCCAGCACGCTCTCGACCTAGTCATCACGGTGCCTACTGAGACGTACTGGTAGCATCCCTCGAAACAAGCATAGAAGTGCAACCGGCACCTTGGGTACCAACTCGGCCACGCATACTCATCGCTACCCCCTTGCGCCAGACCTCTACCACATCACCCACAACGCAGCACGCCCTAGCCTCTTGCTCTCCATCACAACTTGTTTGAAGGATCTCGGAAAATGATTTGATCTCTGCCGTCTCCAGCGAATCCGCGCCCCTACAAAACCCCCCATCGGGCTCTTGACCTGACCAGGTCCACCATCGCAGAGTCCGGCTTCCCTTTCCGCAGAGACTTCATCTTCTCTTCTAGACCTTGTTTCCCCCCCTTCCCCCTCCCCTCGGGCTTTCAATAGCGCCCGGACTTCTGGACGGCAAGCATGCCCGAGTCAGATCCGCATCGCCGGCCAGTACGGTACGAGGCTCAGAACGCCCCCAGTCAAGGCTCGCGAGGAGCAGCCGAAGGTGGCTCCGAAAGATGGGTCGGCGCATTCGAAAGGGTACTCGGTGATGATCCTGATGATGCCTCCACAGTAGCCGCCAGCGCCTCAGAGAGGAGACCGAATAGACGGCTGGAAGCTGCGTCTGGCAGTAGCGAGCAGAATCACCCTCGGGATCCGTCCGCCTCTTCAGAAGGTCTTCAGGGCAGTAACATTGGCGAGATGGCCTCAGGTCGAGCATCGCCCAGGAAACCTTATCCTTCCAAGCAACGATCAAGGAGTCACCTGCGAAAGGCTTGGCTGGAGGAGCCTGGGCAAAAATCCAGCGAGTCTCGACCGATCGACAAGGAGTCACACAACCATGACAGCCAACACTTACACCCCACTTCCCAGCGCCTGGGGCACAAGGGAAGCAACCGCTCTCTGCGAAATGCTGGGCCTGCGCCACCCTCCAAGAACAGCATTCGCAGCTACGGACCAGGCCCAGAAGATGAAGACGATACCGAACAGCCCTTTCGCGAAGCCTCTTTGAGCCTCCCCCGTACAGCATCTGGTCCCACTTTACTCAAGGTTGCTTCGCGCGGCCAACAAGATACAGTCCTATTCGAGGATCTTTACCTCAACCATGCTCCTGGCCTTCAACCAATCCGGCTCAGGAACATTCTTGGTCCCGGCAAGTCCGTCCTCGTAAGGTTGGAGAGCGACATGGGACATGCCATTTCCTTTATGCGCCGCAAGCGCACTGCTCCCAAAAATGGTACGTGATGGACAGTCTTCGCATTTGCATCTCTATATGCCAAGGGTTCTTGGGCAGCACGTCTAACCAACTCACTATTCCGCCCGACCCTGCTGTCTCTTCCCGTGCAGAGCTCGACAAACTCGTCTGGCCTTCGAACACCTTGGCATGGGCGCGAGGCGACGGTCTATCCCCGGCGAAGCTACGCGAACTGCGGGCAATCTCGACCAATCTCGAAGTCGCGGATTCGCTCATTCTCGAAGGTGGCGCAAGTACCGAGGTATTTGTCATCTTTCGACCAAACCTTGCTGCGCCTACGATACGACAGGGACCGAAACCTTCTGCCCCGCACCTTGCCTCTCGCACCTCGAGTCAGTCGTCCGCGGCAACATCGCCCCAGCTGACAGCTGCTTCGGACGCCATTACGCTACCAGCTCCATCGTCTTCGGCGCCACGATCATCGTCTCCCAGTCCTGCTCCGGACGTAGTCGCCGCTTCTCCTCGTTCGGCTCCCGATCTCCTGAGCCACGGCAGCGGCGACTTCGGTACTTACCCCTTCCGCCAAGCAGAGGCCTCGGGCGTGATCACCATCCGCGCATGGCCACTGCCAGTACTGTCGTCTTCCTCGGAAGAAAGTGGCAACAGCAGCCATTCGTCTGCGTCTTCTTCCCGACCTGCCTCTACATATGGCTCTACCATTGGCTCTTCTGCTCTCTCCCTATCCACTGCAATCACGGAGCTGGCTGAAGTCGAGCCGCAATTGGTTCAGTTGCAGCTCATTGCTCGCTTCTGCCGTCCCCAGCTGGCCGTCACCCTTCGGCAACCGGGCTCATTTAACTCCGACTCCGACGGCACAAGGACGCCCCTGCCGCTTCATCGGCAAGGCCTTCTTACCGTCGATTTTGGTGACGTTGTGGTTGGGCAGACGGTCGAGACGGAACTCACCCTCATCAACCAGTCGGAGATTGAATGCTTCTGGCAGAATCGCATAGACTGCGGCGACGATCCAGAGGCACAGCCCTGTCTTTCCGTCGTGGACACCGAGACTTCCGAGGCATACAAGCTGCCGTCAGCAAATGAAGGCGCACAGTACCAGCCTTACATCCTTGCTCCACGCTCCACGCTCAAGCTCAAATTGCACCTGCGACCAGAGAAAGCCTCCTCAGATTTGGAGGAGCTTCTCACCTTCACCAATTTGCACAACACCTCAAACTCGATTCGAATCTTGGTCCGCGCGAATGTTCTTGCAGCGGACCGAGATCCTTCCTTGGCCGTCCTCTCGGGTGACTCGCTCGACTTTGGCGACTGCTGTGGCGGACACTGGGCGCGACAGCTCCTGGTACTCAAAAATGTGGCATCTCACGCTTTGGACATCTCACTGAGCGCTCAGAAGGGATACGAAGTAACCTTTGAGCTTGCGCAGGTCGCAGAGGCCGAGGAAGAAATCGAAGTGGGCGAAGATTTCTCCGTTGGAGCCTCTGCAGCATCAAGTGAGACGACTCCCTCGGACTCGAGTGCTTCCAGCGAGCAGGGTACCTCTGCTTATAGCTCCTCGGCTGCGTCGAATGCCCCAGAATCGCCGCGGATAGAAGTGGAAGGTAGCATGCCAGGTTCTTATGCATCCATCGGCATGGAGCTGTCCCGTACGCCTACCCATCACGCTTCTGCGATTGGCGCAGAGCCTCCAACCTTCGAGCTGGGTGGTTCTTCCGTGGATGTCGAGAAAACACCCGTCACGCTGACGCCGTACGCTCATCCGCCCGCCCCGAGGCATGAACCAGACGAGAGCGACGATTTCGACAGCTCCTCTGTGGCTTCACAAGCTGGATCCAGGCCTGCATCGCCCCAATTTCCGCTTCTAGCCGAGTCTCTCGAGGAGAAAGCAGGACCGGATGCTGCAGGACCTGGTGGGCGCTCCCACGAGGCGAAGAAAAAGGACGGCGCTCAAAGCAACGTGCTCGCGTGGCGCGAAGCAAGCAGGCACAACGAAGTCTCTGGTGACCCAGATGGCTCTAGCGACCGGCCGAGCCGGCCAGCTTCCGCTTGCTTCTCTACATCATCTTTGGTGTGGAAGGACAACGTCAGCACAGGGAACCGGGATGAAGAGGGAAAATCCGCATTCTCGGAGGCCACCAACCTGTCCCTGGAAAGCCGTTCTGCTGCGCCTTCTTCTCAGGGCAAATCTTTGGGCAGCGCCATGTCAAGGTACCCGCGCAGTCAACCCTCGGGCAGTGGCTTGCGTTCCGTCGTCGGGAACGACGAGAAGGAAATTGAGGGCCTCGCTTTGGCGCCCGGAGAGGAAGCCAGAGTCATCGTCTCCTTCCGCCCCGTCCGAGGCGAGCCTGATCAAGTCTTTTCTGCTGGACGCTTGCACGAGAACACCTTTCGGATAACCCTAGACTATGCCAAGGCCCGCATGAATGCCAATGCCGGTGGGCTGCGTGCACGCGGTGGTCGGGAGCGTAAGACAGTCTTATGTCGCACCAGGACATGCACATCCTTCATCAGCGTCTCACCGACGGAGCTCGATTTCGGCGAAACCAACGTCGGCTCGCGCAAGACAGACCAGATTGCAGTCACGAATCGGTCGGATCTCAGCGCTCGGGTCGACTTGCGCTTTGTGTCGAAGGTATTGAGCATGTATCGAGACGAAGTCGCAGTTCCCGCAGGCCAGACCATTCACCTGAGCGTCGACTACTCGCCCCGCCGCGTCAACCTGGCATACTCCAAGCAGATAACCGTCGCAAACCTGC
Organism: Quambalaria eucalypti; assembly: GCA_004016185.1. Taxonomy (NCBI): domain Eukaryota; kingdom Fungi; phylum Basidiomycota; class Exobasidiomycetes; order Microstromatales; family Quambalariaceae; genus Quambalaria; species Quambalaria eucalypti. Next base: position 10,741 of record RRYC01000281.1, read on the forward strand.
TGAATCGCCGGAATGACCAGATCATCGAGGTCAGGGGCAGGAATGTCGACAAGCAGCGCATCTCGTTCCACTCACTCTTCTATCGGATACTCACCCCGCACGGGTCGAACTTCCTGGAATTTGGCGATGTCAACATCAATTCCTCTCGGTTACGCACGTTTGCGATCGAGAATACGTCCGGTGCCCCTCTCGTGTTGGACATCACCACAGCCCATCCAGAGGACATTGCCCTGTACGTCAAGTCTACGCCGGCCCAAAGCATGCATGGCACATCGACGGATTCAAGCTACTCCTCTTCGACAGTTGACGGCAAGCGTGCCAAAGGGTATGAGGACGCCGAGCCGACCGTCATTGCGCAGGCCACAGTCTCGCGCGCACTGGCAAATGATGGCAGCAGGGCAGGCAAGGCAAACGGAACCGAACTCAAGGAGCGCTTTCTCGAAACAATCTCCTGCGACACTCCGGCTCATGTGCGACAGGAAAACACTTCGTGGCGCACGGCCCAAAAGTTGAGCCACTTTCGCCGAGAAGCAGCCTCTACTGCAGCATTGGGTCAGTCGCGAGAGGGTCAGTCTGCGTCCAACAAGGGCAAGAGTCCACTCAATCTCGTCGCTGCTCTCAAAAAAGGCGGCAAAGGACGGGTGACGCAGACTTACGGCAAGGCCGTGACTTTCAAGGACCGTACTTTGCTCCAGTCTTTCGAGTATCTCGATTTGTCGTCTGGGCCTCCTTTGGTGGCAAAGCGAATTTCTGTCAAGAGCAAGTGCTTCCAGATGCTGGAGCAGCTGGAGGCCGGGAATCGTAGCAGGGTCAAAGGCGAAACAGCTGGGACTCCAAACGACCTGTCCCAGACCGAGCCTCGGAAGCAGGTGCCAGCTTTCTCGCAGGACCCGCCCCGTACTCCCGAGCGGGCAAACAAGCTCCCCTCTAAACTTGCGCAAGACATCAAATCGAAGGCGGGTACCCCTTCCCGTCCCATCGGAACAGCGGATGCCGCAAGCAACAGCCGTTCGCCTGCTCTGACAGGGAAGAAGAAGGTCAAGCACACCCCTTTGGACCCGACGGACGTATCCAGACTCAGTCTTGATCAGCTTCTGAGCGCGTGGGAGTCGCAGCCAAGTGCATTGAGTACGCTGTTCTTCAACAGTGCGCAGGCGGAAGAGAAGCACGTTCGCACCGAGGTCAACCTGCAACGGGAATTGAAGCGTACCATCGAATCTAAGCAGCTGGAACCTTTGGGCCTTCTCAAGATCCCGCCGGGGGAAGAACGCCAGGTCGTCGCTATCTACTGTCCCAACGGGAGCACACGGCCACACATCCAGGGCACAGCCCGCAAGCAGGACTCTCGCATCTTTCTGCGCCTGGTCGAGTATGACGTCGAAGTTGTTCGCAGGTCTGCTGAATTCCGTCAGATGGCCGATCTCGACCGTGACGAGCTTCCGATCAGGGATCTAATGGTTCGGACGACGACCTGTCGAGCGATGCTCGAGCTGGGGCAGCCGCATATCAACTTTGGCCAGATGGAGAAAGGCGAGACCAAGACGAGAATGATTTTGATTCACAATCGCTCGGAATGGACGGCGCGGTATTGCATCAGCAAGAGCGGAAGCATTGCGAGTGGAGACATCAAGCTGAGCTCCGGTCGGTATGGCGTCGTTCCAGCCTACGGCAAACGCGAGGTCGAGTTCATCTTCTCGCCATCCCTCACAGGTCCATTTCAGGAGAAGCTGGTCATCGAGAATGTGGCTGATCGAGATCGAGACCTGACTGTGTTCCTCAAAGCGACCGTCCGAAAGAAGCCAAATTTCTCGGTCGATCCCGGGTCTTTGGACTTTGGATTGTGCAAGCCCGGGAAGCTAAGCGAGCCTCAAAGCTTTGCGATCTCAAACACCACGAACAAACCTAGGACGTTTGTCGTTGCCGTCGACACTGGAGACTTGATGCACCAACGTACCATCACAGACCTCATCTTCTCGTCTTCAAACGATGGCGATGGCCGCGCGACACTGTCCAAGGCAGAGGAGACTTCCATTGCAGAGGAGGTCGAACACATCTCGCAGAAGCTCAAGATTGCGACCAGAAAAGGTCAGAAGGACAAGATCAAGAAGTACGAAAATCGTTTGGCCGCCCTTGATGTCCGTACGCAGCCGGGCTCCAGCACGTCCTCTGACCGGGATAATTCAGCACCAACCTCTGGCGACGCGGCATCTCGTGCCGAGGCCTCCAGTGGCGGGACAGATCGTGACGCACAGACGGTGCGAGACAGTCTCTCGCACGAAAAGGTGCCCCAGGCAGCAGATGAGCGAGGCTTCTCTTCGCGCCTCCGGCGGGTGTCGTCCACGGTGACAATCGGCATTCCCGCCCACTCCAGCAAGCGCATCGCAGTTCGTCTGCGGACCAATGGCGTACAGACGGCTCTGACAGCCCATCACACTACTGAGGAAGACCAGTCTGCCTCTGAGTCTTCGAAGAGACCTCCTGGCGAGGGCGAGGGTGAGAATGTTCTCCTCAACGTACAGGTCCACGAGCTGAAGAACCGAGACGAGACGCGCATCGTCGCTCTGCACGCGCGCGCCTTGTGGCCAAAGGGTGGCAGCGGTCATGGTCGTCGGCGGACTTCTGCGTCAGGAGACGAGCCTGCGGTCGATATGCAGAGTGCGGCAACGTCCCCTGCATTAGACGACGAGGCGACAGGAGATGGAGAATTTGCAGACCCGCTGCCCATTCACGACCCTTCGTCCATCATCTTCACTTCCCAGATGCCAGACTAATCGAGGGAGATGGCGATGCCCTTTCCCTCTGCGATGCCAGGCTCGTGAGAGAGATGTTTCCTTTGGCTTCTCCAACTGGTCGCACTCCTCCCCCTTCTCCCCTTCGCCTCCCTGAGAGCAGGGCCTAATCGTATGCTACCTCACGAGTTATACTCCGCTTCATACCTAAGAATCCCCGAGCCTGCGCTCATCCTTAGCATCTCGCGTCTATTTCCCCCTTTGTGGTCCTCCCCCTCCCCCTCGGTCTCGCAACCTCCACTCAGTGTACACAAATGTTCGCAATGTTCTCATGTTCTCGACTTTGTTCCGTGCCTCGCTAGCATCCGTACCCACTGCTCGTGCATACACCATCATCATCACCATCATCGGCATCAGGGTTTCTACCAACAGCAATTGCAGTAACAATGTCAGCAGTCCGAGGCGAGGAGAGACGGTATGAAAGTTCTTGAACGATTCGTCGAGTCTACGAGCGCCGCCTTGTCAAAGGTACCCGGTCAGGTGAAGTAGGTAGGCGAACGCAAGGCATGATTCAGTTGTGTTGATTGCGAGGTAGAGAGGCTCCGAGGGGCGGTAACAAAGACGTTGCCATACTTTCCACCTCCCTGTCCACCGGTCCCTGTCTCGTCTTCGAGTCCAATCCGCTCAACCGCTCCGACTCCCAATGCGCGCAAGGCCATCTTCTGAATTCTCTTGGTCCTCGATTGCGTCGCTCTGGCTGACAACACGCAGGACCGACTTCTTGGAGGATTCTTGCATTTCTCCTGATATGATGAGTTCGTCGAGAATCTGCGAGGAGATGGACAGTCAGGAGAGCAAGTCGCGTAGAGGCAGCGTAACGTCAGTAGGAGATTGGCGGAGCGTACGGCCACGAGCAACGGCAGATGTACGTACCGAATATGCCTTTTGGAAGTTGAAGATGAGGTCGAGCTCGCATACCTGCGGAAACAAAGCGCAACAAGGAGGGCGAAGTCAGCAGCTCGCCAGAAGTGTGCTTTTGGTGCGGCTTACAAGGGCGGTACAAGATCCTCACATTCCCAAAGTACCGATCGAGAATTTCGACGTAGCGGTGAATGATCTCGAGTGTGATCAGCTCGTTGTCGTCTTGACCGATGCCTGTCACGAAGAAGAGGGAGGCGTAGCGTCTATATACGACCTTGGAGTCTGAAGTGACGGTGCAAAAGGGAAGGCACATGTGTGAGTCGGAAGCAGTCGAAAGTCGATGCTGAGTGTCTGTGTAAATGTAGCTCACCCTTGTACTCTAGGAAGTTGCACATTCGTGTCTGTTCGCAAAGAAGAAAGCCAAAGCGGTACCGAAGCATCTGCATTAGCATCGTTGGGCGAGATGACTGAAGGTATCACGGCACTGACCCGCCTAGCAAGAACCAGTTGTGTCACATCCTTGACGATTTTGGCCTTGGTCTTTGGGTTGAGTGTGGTGAACCACTTGGCCAGGCGCACCTTGCCCTGCCGCGAGATGAGCAGGATCCAGTTGATCTGAGACGGTTACAAAGCGTGGATGATTTGGGAGGAAAGAGCCAGGTTTGAGAAAATTCAGTCTCTCATTCGCTTGGGGAGATACTACGGACGCCTGATCCCGTCTGCCAATCAACGATACTCACGCCCATGGCGCCAAGGGAGGGGTGTATGAGGGGTTTGGCGCTTGCTTGCCTTATCCGTCTGCAATGCCAATGGCTGTACGAGTCGACGATGTGGCCAGGATGAAGTGGGTGATCTGGGTGAGATGGCGGGTCGGGAAGGACTCGATGGCGGGGGGTTTGAGCTGCGTGGCCTGCCACTGGTGTTGGTCGAGAGTGTCAAGGATGGACTGGTCGAATCATTCGATGCGCCTTGACGCCACGAGAGGCGACACGCTGTGTGTGCCTCGACACGCTCGGGCCACTGCCGCTTGAGTGAACAAGCGCGGCGTGTTGGAAAGAAAGGCGGCGCTTCACCAACCTGCATTCTTTCCCTCTTGTCCTCTTTGATCGCAGTTGCAATCTCCGTCTGTCATCCACCCTTCCATCTCGACGCTACTCTTGCTCAGCGCTCTTTTGTCGCTCGACATGGCTGGGTGAGCATCCCAATAGGTCGTCCTTGCCTGGGACAATGCAACCACCACCGCTCGCCGTCGCGCACTCGTCTGACTCTTTACACTGTCTTCTTTTGCATTCTTAGCGTCCAACGACCCCAAAAGGGACCAGGAAAGAAGCTAGCTACGGGCCAGATCTTCTCCCAGCCGCCCTTGTCGGGATCGGGACAGCATGTCAACACTATCCTCGTCACGGCACTCGAGGCACTCAAGGCGCAGAAGTCGCCTGTGCGCCTCGAGGACTTTGCACTGACACATGGCCTCATGCCACTCATTGAGGATGAGACGCTCCGCGAACGGCTCAAGAACCACCCTAGAGTCGAGTGGAATGCAAAGCTCGACTTGTGGAGCTACAAGGTGTGTGGCGTCACATGGCGCCAGATAGGCTTGCATGCACGGGCATCTCGTTTGTACTCACTCTGTGCTGACTGGACTTTACCCTTTTCGCTTCATCACACCCAGCCTGAGCATGATCTCCGCTCGCCGCGCGATTTGATCACTCTACTAGAGAAGCGCTATACCTCCAACACGTCTCGCTGCGCCGGGATGAAGCTCTCTGAGCTGCGAGAATCCTACCCCATGGCCAAGGAAGCCATTGAGGAATTTGCCGCAAAGAAGCCCAAGGAAGACCGCGAGGTGCTGGTCATGCGCGGTAAAGACGGTACCGCCAAGATGGTGTTTTGGAACGAGTTCCGCGGAGAGAAAGCAAAGGGACCAGACGAAGAGTTCAGGGAGCTATGGCACCAGCAAAAGGTGCCGGATGCCGTCGATCTGGCAAGACAACTCGAGGCTGGTAAGTGGATCCTCCATACGCACACGCTATGTACGGTGCATCAGCTGACCCATTCGGGGACCGCCCTGGCAATCCTGCACCTGCACCCATACCCACAGAGGGCCTGTCATCTGCCAACCTCATCCAGTCAACTGCAACCCACCCCAGCTTCGCTACGGGACCGGGAAGGGGCGGAGCAGCAGGCAAGCGTGGTGGTCGTGGCGGGAAGCGTGGAGGTGGATCGGGCTCCTCGGGAAGGAAGGTCAACCTCCAGAACACCCATCTGCAGGATGTGGATCTATCCAAGGATTACGTCGGCGAGTGAGGGACCGCGAGCAGCGTTGCCCTTTGTCTCCCTTTGTCTTGGCGCATTGGCACATTGTACTGCGCATTGCACTGTATCATATAATTTCACACTATTACGTGACCACCTTTCGGCACTCTTGCGGCATACTAAAGTGAGAAACGGACTTTGAAGAGTGATGTGTGACAGAGATACTGACGTACGTATCTGAATTGTCTGAGACAATGGACTCCCCTACCAGTGACATGTGACGACGTGCTGCGGTCCACGGACCTCCTCTCTGTACCGCTCTTCACCGCGTCTTTCGAGGCTTGAACTTGGCCTCCCTCGCCTGATCCTCGGGCAAGCGCGCATCACATGCCTGTTGTACGACCTTTGCATCCTGGCCAACGGCCCTCAATGCCTTTTTGTACCCGCCCTTTTCCTCCCTGAAATCCCGCGCACCAGGCACATTCAACATCGAGTTTTCTGGCGCCCTCGCGCGGGCACGCACATCCGCATTGGCATTGCCGTCCCTGAGTGTCCCGCTCCCGGCGGAACCACCAGAGGCGGAGCTGAACCCAAAGCCGTAGCCTGTACCTGTGCCTGCCCTTTGCCGGGAGCGCAGCTCGGCGCGGGCGTCCTCTGGGTACAGGGAGCGCAGTTGGAGGTAGACGAATTTGACGAAGCTATCGGGCATGTTGAGAGATGATGGGATGGGCGAGTTGCGTGCCACTTCGGTGGTGTCGGTGGTTGTCGAGGGCGAAGAGGGCGGGTCGGTGGCAGGTGCGGCGGCGAGGGTGGAAAAGGGAGCTGCTCCTTGGTCGGAAGAAAACTTGCCCGAGACGGGGTCGGCTTGCGGCAGCATTTGGGTCAGGCGGTGCCAAGCTGTGACAGAGGGGGGAGACAGATGCGAGGAAGGGGCAGGCGTGTAAGAATTGGTTCTGACAGCTGCGACAGGCGGGCCGGCGGGCGGCTGGGCGGGCGCGAAACTCTTCTGCCTCTTCTGCCCCGCAAGTCGTTGGTGCACCTCCCACCTCGGCGCACTAGCGTTCCGGAGCCCAAATGGTACGGTGACTCACGCGCTCTCACCCTGCCTCTGTTGTTCCTTCTCACTCACTCGCGGCTGCTAGTTCGCTGGCCTTCCACCTGAGATCCTTCCCTTGCTGTGCCAAGTCTTCGAAGCAGTCGGTCCAAAGGATGACCCTCTTTTGATATTCGCCGTAGTGCCGGCTGGTGAGGGCCGGTCCGGGAAGAAAGAGGAGGGAAACCTTGTCCAGCAGGCCCATCGTTCGTAGTGCCGTGAGCTCTGGCACGTAGCCATAATCGTTGAGGCCGCCGAGGTAGAGATGGATCAGAGAGGGGTCCATCAGGCAGTCGGTCATGAATGCCTTGACCTTTTGATCAGCCGCCTGGTCCTTGCGTCCTGCGTCGGTAAAGATGGTGATGGGGCCCGCCTCGGTGACTCCACGGCAAAATTCGAAAAAGGTGCGAGGGTTTAGATTGTGCTGACGGTCGTAGAATGCGCTGAGGCCCGTCTGGTTGGCAAAGAGGTACATGCGTACGTCGAGCTCGTGGTGGGCCGGAACGCCAAGGTGTTCGCGAATGCGCTTCACGCACCGCTGATGCCACGCATGTCCTCCTTCGTAGCCGTGCTGCAGGAGATCGAGCGGAGGTTTGAGCGCATCGGCGTCCACAACCATGGCGACGTAGCGCCGCGGCTGCTCAAAGGCCTTTTTGAGCCGGTCATTCTGCAAGCGAGCCTGGACAGGGTCCGGAAGGGCCATGCCGGTGTCCTCGGTCGGATCCCATGCCGTCGGGCTCTGATAAGCTGAAAAGGGAGATTGGAAGGGGGCGTCCAAGTCGCTGTTGACGGAGAGGGGGACCCGAGTACGGTTGGATGGGTTGGCAACGAATTGCGATCTTTGAGCCTTTGCAGGGGTAGGTGCTGGCGTCGACGAGGATGGTGCGTCAGTCTGCTTGGCTTTCTTGGCCTTGTTCTTCTTCGCGGCCTTCTGTGCCGGCGCGTCGCCGGATTGGTCCGAGTATGCCCTGTGCCAGGCCTGTGTGGGCGCGGCCAGGCGGTGACGTTGCAGGGGAACCTCCTGACGAAGGCGGTGTAGCGACGATACGCGCGCCGACGAGGCCGCTGATGATGCTGCTGTTACTGCTCTGAACATCTATGGCGCAGGGGTCTTGTGTTGGAGAGAGGGGTGAAGTCGAGGGAACGGAGCGTAGAAGGGAAAGAGAGAGCGGGGAAGACAAAGGGAGGGTGCGGGCGAGGCTGCGAGGCTGGGAAGAAGTCGATCAGCGCGGGCCACGCTCGGCTGACCAGAGAGCGCGTCGCGTCTGGGCCTTTTCCCTTTTCGCAGTTCGGATCCGAGTCGTTGGGCTCACAGAGCACACAAAGAGATTCTGACGTGCAACAAGCTGCACTTCGAACCACGAAAAACTGCGTGTATTGACTCTATCATCGCCACCTTACAATACCAACTCCATCCTGACTCTTCCCCTCTGCGTGTTGCGGTCCTTTTCAACCCCAATCTCGACTGTGCACTTGTCAAACACGCCCAGCTTCACGTCCCGTGCCAGGCCCGACACGTCCGCCGGGACAGTGACAGAGTAGTCCTCTGCATCAAACTCGCAGTCGCGCTTGAATGTCACGAGACCCTCAAGGCCGTACCGCGAAACAAAGACGGAAACGCCATTTCGGAAGGCGCGGATCACAAAGGCCTCTTCGCGCAGCTTCGTCGGGGCCAAGTCCTTCTTGGCCTTGGGACCGCCCTTGTCCTTGTTGGCTGCGGCCACCTCTGCATTCTTCTTGGCAATTGCAAGGCCGACAAAGAATTCCACACTGGCACGCCCGGCCATTTGACCACCCCTGTGGCGCTTGTTGACCACGGCCAGGACGTCGTCCACGTGGGACTTGTCGTTGAGACTCGGGTGCAGATGCGCATCGTGACCAATGGCCGCTGCGAGCTGACGATGCGCCAAGACGTCGGCATACCGGCGAATGGGCGAGGTGAAGTGCGTGTACATTGGGCACGCCAGACCGTAGTGACCAAAGGTGTCTCGCGGCACAGAGCCGGAGCAAAAGTACTCTGCGGACAGCATACACCGCGTTGCCATGATCCTGACGAGGGTGTTGAATGCAGGCTCGTTGGGGTCGATGCACTTGTCGAGTGAAGCGGCTAGAGCTCCTGAAGAGTCAATCTGCAACTCCAAGTCGCGTCGCTTCTTGAGGATGTCTTGCAGCGTCTCAAAGTTGGTTCGGGGCGGAGGCAAGTGACGGCGGAGGACAGCCGTCTGCGGAAACGTATCGTAAATCTTCTCGGCGACAGTCGTGTTTGCGAGCAGCATGAATTCCTCGACGAGCGAATTCGTCTCGCGCTGCTCCTTTTGCTCGACGTCGATGGGTCCTGCAGCCTCGGGTGAGTCGAGGTGAATACGCACTTCGGGACTTGCCAGGTTCAAGGCACCAGCGGCCATGCGCTTTGCCTTGAGTTTGATTGCGGCCGAGTTGAGAAGTCGGATGCTCTTGGCCACTTCGTCATTCTTGGAGAGATCATCCTTGAGCAGCTGCGCGGCTTCGTACGTAAATGCCGCTTTGCTCGCAATGACGCTCTTGTGAAAGCGCACTGCGACGACGTCGGCCGTCTCCGGGTCCATCTCCCAGATGACGCTAAATGCAAGTCGTTCCACAAAGGGGCGAAGGGAACAAAGGTTGGTTCCCAGCAAATGCGGCAGCATGTCAATGCGCTTGTCGACGAGGTAGACTGTGGTTCCCCGCGAGGCAGCCTCGGCATCCATTGGCGTAGCGGGCAGCACAAAGTGAGAGACGTCGGCAATGTGAACGCCACACTCCAAGCGACCATTGGGAAGTAGCTTGGCGTGCAGGGCATCGTCGATGTCTTGACAACCAGGAGGGTCAATGCTGCAGATCGTCTCACCACGCATGTCGACGCGTCCGCGCCATGCTGGGTGGGCTGGGTCCTTGGGAGGTACAACCCACGAATCGCCCTCCGGAGGCAAGCAATCCAGAATGGCGCGACTGAATGGTCGGTAGGGTACATCGTGTTCGAGGAGCAGCGACTCTTGTTCCGCTTGCTGGCTCTCTGTGGCGCCCAGGGAGCGCACAAAATGCCCGTCTGGGTATCTACTTGTTGGCCGCCAGTCGTCGAGGGCCACGAGAATCTTTTGTCCGATGAGCTCGCTCGCCTGCCTTGTCCTAACTCGGATGCGAGGTACCTTTCGGTCGACGGGCGTGGCAAAGAGGGACTGGGCGCCGAGGGTGTTCAATGCGCTGGAGTGTACCGAAGAGGCGTCTACATGCGCGACGTAGGACCTCCAGTTCCTCCTTACGATGCCGACTACCTTTCCAGTAGGGCGGCGCTCCTTGGCATTGGCGTTGGCAACTTGCGCTGCCTCCTTCTTTTCCTTGCGAGCGAGGCGCTCCTCTTCCGTCTGCTCCTCGAGGGTTTCATCCTCATCCTCACTTGCTTCAGCGTCATCGTTCTTGAAGGCGTTGTCTGCATCCAAAACGCCCTCCCCTGGCGCCTTCCACTCTGACTCTGGCAGAATCTCCACTGCGACGACGTCGCCATCGATGGCTCGGTTCATGCTGTCTCTGCCGATGAGCAAGACTGGCTTTTCATAAGCGGGCACCTTGACGCTGCCTTCCAAGAAGTTGTATGCACTGGCATTGAAGTATCCAGAATGGAGGAGACCCGACTTGATGGCAGCATTGAGCTGGCCGGGAGGTAGGTGGTCTGGATAAAGGACGCCGCTCCGCTTCTTGTCGCCTGATCTGTGCTGAGAGGGGGCTGACCGCGCACTGAGGAGGTCCATGAGCTTCTCCGATTGGGGCATACCAGCCACGTAGTCGCGAACATTGAGGGCGGGAAGCCCAGCTTCCTGTGCCCGCTTTACGTTTTCGGCGTCGTCGGAGAGGAGGAGCACGTCGAGTGAGTCTGCCGTTGTAGACGCCGTTGTCTTGAGGTGGGAGCTGTACCACTTGACGGCTGTGCGAATGGCTCGGTCATTGCGGTCGTTTGGTGATTCGTCGTCTTGTCCGGTAATGGCAGTAGCCTGAGAAAAGTCATTGTAGTACACCCACCACCTGCGCGATTCGGTTGCGACGTTGCTCCTGCCCATTCTGGAGGCATGCTCTGAATCCTTGACAATGTCCATGAGACGGTTGTAGAGCGGCAGGGAACGATGCCGGACTTCCTCTAGCACAGTCTGCAAGATGATGACGTCTGTAAAGGAAGGCAATGGCGTGTCTGATGACGAGGATGATGATGAAGCCGACGCCGACGTAGCGACACCATACATGGACTCGAGTAGGTCCATCTGGTGGAGGATGACATTGGTGTCTGGGATGAGATAGTGTCGCTGGGGCGAGCCAAGTGCGGCGACATTGGAATTAGCTGCCTTGCTGAGGCAAGGAACGGGCAGCTCGGGGTACTTTTTGGAGATGGCGAGACATTGAGCGCAGCTGACGGAGCCACAAGCAATGTCATCTCGAAGATATCGCTCACGCAAGACGCGGAGGACCTTTCCACGAGCCGTCTTCTTGATGAACTTGCGTTGTGTGAGTGGATCGCGGCCGCCACTTGGCAGGGGCAGCGGCCGCTTCTGAATCGAGACAGTCTCGATGGATGTCATATGGTGGGGCGTGCGCGGTTTGAGGTGGGCAGGAGACTAAGTGATCGCCAAGATGGCTCTCAGCATTGGGGTGGGAAGATGATTGCTGCGAATACAATCCAATTGCAACCTCGCCCTCTCTCTCTCCCCTCCTTGGCGGTGCCACTCACTACTTCTTCTGCCGGCAAACGAAAAAGTCCCGCTCTGCCCTTTGGGTGCGCGCCGCCGCTCCACACGCGGGCGGGCGGCCACTGGGGCGGGGCTGGGCGACTGATTGACCGACTGACTGACCAGTGACTGTCTGCCTCTAAGACGCGCACGCAACACGGCGATTATCCGCGTGTCCAGGAGGTCCAGGAGAGACTACAACAAGCTGCTTCTTCCCTCTTGTCCATCGTATGCATCACATTGCCTCATCTCTGTCCACGTCCACGCCCACGTCCACGCCGACGAGTGCGAGTACACTGCACTCATAGCGCTGTCCCGCACCCTTCATCTGGAAAGAGCCTCGCTGGCCTGCCCCCTTTTCTCCGCTCCGTTGAGAAGCGGGCAAGGAAACTACTCGGACCGACCAGCCTTGACGCCTCAGACGAGATATCCACATAGGCACCAATGTCAGACGCCGAATCCACAAGGTCTCGCGGCGGCACACCTTCTGGATCGAGGATGAGCAGGACCAACTCGAGCGCAGCCGTCGGCGCCAGTGACCCCGTCTCCCACACCCCAGGCGGCTCCGAGACGACAAGGGACAGAACGTTCAGGGAGAGGACACCGGAACCAGATGAGGACCTTAGAATGGACGAGCAGCCCACTGCCTGGCTCGTCAAGGTGCCACGCTTCTTGTATGAAGGGTGGAGCCAGCTCAGCGAGGATGACCTCAGTTTGGGCACCGTCAGGGTTTACGATGCCGACCACCGAGGAAAACAAAGAATCGAGCTTCTGCTTCCCTCGGCTCCTAATGCCCCCATTCCGCTCCCAGAATACGATCCAGCTGCAGCTGGTCGTGACGTCAAGCGGATACCGAGGCATTATGAGATCAAACTGACATCAGAGGCATCGGAAACGCTCGAGCGTAACATCTTTGCCTTTCGAGAAAAGGCAGAGGAGGAAGATGACGATGACGTCGATGACGATGACGATGACATTGCAGAGGCCAGCAACAGGCCGTCTGCCTCGCCTGGTCCGGCATCTCGAAAGAAGAAACCCAAGAGTGAGCATTGCATTGATGCAGGGAGAGTGAATCCTCAAACTTGGTGGAGTCATCACCCCAGCTGACCAGATTCGCGTGCGCGCCCTTTTGCAACAACAACAACAGTCACAACTGCCTTTGCCGGTAAAATTACCAACGAGGCAGCAGTCAAGCCCATTGTGTCCTCGATGAGCGAGGCAGCCAGTCGCTCGACGACGCCCACGGGTCTAGCAGGTCAAGACAGCAAGACTGGTCTGGGTCTTGGCGGCTCTCGCGGCGGGGGGTCGATGCTGACGCCCGAATACCGCGAGATTCTGAGAAAGAGGAAGCTAGAGGCCATGAAGCCCACGCGCACAGTCAAGATGATTGAGCCAGATGCGGACGGTACCCACAACATGCTTGCTGCAGGCATGGGTACGGGGGCACTCAAGGCCGGTCAGAGTTCCTTTATCGTGGGTATATTTGCGTGTATTGCCAGTCTGCTCCTTGCTACCGATTCACTGACAGCATACAACGCATACAACGAACACAACTGCTGTTCATCACCACTCGCAGGTTCAAAACAAGAAGCCGCAACAGTCGGAAAAGTACGCTCGGATTCCCAAGAAGGAACTGCTGGACCTCTTGTTCAGCTGCTACGAGCGCTACACCTACTGGACGCTCAAGGCGCTTCGCGAGGAGACGCGGCAGCCCGAGGCGTATCTGCGCGAGACGCTCAGCTCGATTGCAGACCAGCACAAGCGGGGTCCCTACGTGGGGCAGTGGAGTCTCAAGGCAGAATACGTGCAGCAGAGAAAGGAAGAGGAGGAGAAGAGGGCACGCGAAGGTGCGGCGGGAGGCGCCATGGGCATGGGCATGGGCCTCGATGCAGGTGCGGGAGGTGCCAGCAATGGTGGCAATGGCGGAGGGGACGACGAGGACGATGAGGACGCCATGGAGGCAGTCATCTAGAAGCGCGAGAAGAACAGAGTGAGATCCCCGCCGTCTTATGCGCTTGTCTTGACGACCTGTTGAAGCATAAACAATTACCACACGCAAATGATACGACCCTCTCACTCAGTAGACCGCCGAGGCGCCGGCGAAGTTTTTTTTTCGAGCGTCCAGAGACAGAGCATGACTCTTCAGTTTGCCGACAACCTGCCCCGGCAGAACGGGCGACATAGTTAGGGATTGGGTTGCCTCCTGGCCGCCGCCGCCGCGGGCCGCGCTGAGTCAGCCCAGGCCGGCCATTTCGCCTCCACACGCCTCTCACGCTCGCGCCCCTGGTTCCGCCCGACTGCGAGTTGCTCTGCCCGCGCAGCTGGTTGTGGCAGTGGTTGGTTGGTTGGTTGTGTTGTTTGAACGATTCCAGCGTCTGGCGTTCCGTTCCTTGCCTCCCACCTCACCCATCCTCCTGGGCACCTCCCGCATCCCAAACCTCGGCATGGCAACCAAGTCTCTCCCCGAGGAGAAGCACGTCGTCGTCATCGGAGCAGGGGCGGGCGGGACCTGCCTCGCCGCTCGGTTGGGCAAGCTGGGACACCGCGTCACAGTCGTCGAGAAGAATGATTTTGGTGGGGGACGGTGTTCGCTCCTTGAGCAAGAGGGGCACCGGTGGGACCAAGGTGAGTGACCAGGGAGAGGGGGAGAGCAGGCGAGTAGGCGAGTCAGTATGCGCTCATTCGTGCGACTGATACACCCACCCTGCACACGCCACGTGCAACCCCCTAGGCCCCTCCCTCTACTTGATGCCAGAGATCTTTGCGGCGGCCTTTGCGTTCCTGGATGAAAAGGTCGAAGATCACCTCACACTCCATCGATGCGACCCGGCATACCGGATCCACTTTTCCGATGGAAGGCACCTCTCCCTCTCGTCGAATCTCACCCAGATGGGCGAAATGCTGGAGCGCTTCGAGCGGCCCTTTGGCAACGACGATCCCTTGGGCAGCTTCTTGACCTTTCTCAAGGAAGCAGGGGAAAATTACGAGGAGTCAATCAGACACGTACTCACAAAGGACTGGAGTGCCTGGTGGAGCTTTTTCCGCCCAGAGCTCTTTCCAATGCTGTGGAAGACGGGGGCTCTGCGCATATATGACACCCTCTACAATCGCGCCAGCAAGTACTTCAAGTCGGATCCCGTACGCCGAGCCATGACGTTCAGCGCAATGTACATGGGCATGTCGCCCTTTGATGCGCCCGCCACCTACTCGCTGCTGCAATACGCCGAGTATGCAAAGGGCATATGGTACCCCATCGGAGGCTTCTACCGCGTCGTCCAGGCATTCGAAGACATTGCAAAGAAAAAGTACGGCGTCGAATTCCGCTACGGGTCCCCCGTCACGCGTATTGCCACAGAAGGAAGCAAGACTACAGGAGTGATACTCGCCAGCGGCGAGCACATTGCCGCCGACGCCGTAGTCAGCAATGCAGACTTGGTGTGGACGTACAATAACCTGCTCCCGCCGTCATCGTATGCGGGTACGCTCGCCAAGAAGGACCAGACGTGCTCTTCCATTTCCTTCTACTGGGGCCTCTCCGAGGTCGTCCCCGAGCTGGGCGGGCACAACATCTTCCTCGCAGATGCTTACCAAGATTCATTCGACGACATCTTCATCCGCGGAACGCTCCCTACGGAGCCCTCCTTCTACGTCAATGTCCCCTCCCGCCTCGACCCTTCTGCGGCTCCTGCAGGCAAAGATACCCTCGTCGTCCTAGTTCCATGCGGGCCGCTCCCGCAGTCTGGCAAGGCAGGCCAAGAGTCCGGCCCGCGTACGCGTGACGACTTCCAAGCCGTGCGAGAGCGCGCGCGAGCACAAGTCCTCGCTACGATTGCCAAGCGTCTGAACCGCCCCGATTTCGAACGCCTCATCGAGCACGAGGTAGTCAATGACCCTTTTGACTGGGCGGACAAGTTCTCCCTCTGGCGCGGGAGCATCCTCGGGCTGTCGCATACCATTCCGCAGGTCCTCTGGTTCAGGCCTTCCCCGCAGCACCGCTCTTTCAACAACCTCTTCTTCGTTGGCGCATCCACACAGCCAGGCACGGGCGTCCCCGTCGTCATCGCGGGGTCGGGCGTCGTAGCTGAAAAAGTAGACAAGTTCCTTCGTGGGCAAAGTACGGGCTGGCTTAGCTGGGAGGCAGCCCGCGGAAGCGTGGGCCTCGCTATCCTCGTACTGGCCGCACTGCTCCTCCTTGGCATCGTGGCAGGAGGGCTTGCAGTCGTTCTCCTGGTAGGCGGTGTGGCGCATTACTTTGGGTGGGTGGATGTGTCCAACTTGGTGTACCAGAGGCTCAAGGAGGAGTAGCGACAGCGCAGTGCAGTTGGTGGTCAATCCCATTCCAGTGAATCAATGGCCGTCCTTCACCGCTTCACAACTGCGGCGTTGTAATTGCATGTGATGCTCCAATACTAGGAACGCGCTCGATTGATCAACTGCCCTCTTTGGTCTATAGTTCTGGAATCACTCCTACGCACCCGACCCCCCGACAATCAAATCAATGCCGCCTCCGAGGGCGTCTGGCTACCCAACTCGTACGCCTCCGCTCCATTTCGTTCCACTGCTCCTCGGCATCCACCAGGGCATTCAACATTCCCATGAGCCGCGTGTCGCCGCGGAGATCGGCCTCGGTCAGTCTGATTGCGAGGCCAGAGCTGCCACGGCCTGTGCGTGCGCTCGTGCTCGTGCTCGTGCCCGTACCCGTGCTGTTGGTCGACTCTGCGCTACCCCCAGCGCCTGCCTCGGCCTCGGCCTGAACGCCGGTGGTCTCCTCCCCCTCCTCCTCCTCCTCGCCGCCCCCTTCGCGGTCCGCCTGCGCTGGCGGAGGCCGCTCCCAATCAACAAGCAGCGACATCCACCTGCGCACTTCCTGCGCATAGCGTAATCCCGCCATCCGGCCACCTAAGCTGCGGTGAACGTGCAGCAGACCACGTAAGAGCGCAGTGATCGTGATGATGAGGTCTTTTTCCGTATATGGGCTGTGGATCGGGACGGGCGAGTCTTGCGCCGCGTTCGTGCTCGTGGTCGACTCGGTGGCTGGCAGTGGGTCGCCTGTGTGCGGGTGTGTATGCGTGTGCAGGTACGTCGAGGCATATACCCGCGATGGGATCCGGGTTGGCGGGGGGACCTCATGCGCTTCCGCATCCAATTCCGTCTGTTCCTGGTCTTGAGCCAACTCCGAAGCAGGAGTCGGGGCAATCCCGAGCTGCTCTGCGATGTGTACGATCAGCGGCCAGGTATACGGTGCGTCCCTCGCCAGTGCATCGAGGGCGATGCAGTACGTCGCGATGGAGGGGCGCATCCCCAGGTCTTGCACGTCTGAGAGAATGCTCAAGACGCGGTAGCTCGACTCGGATGCGAGGGCGTAGTGGCCTTGTTTCCATGGGTGAGGCGCCTCTGTGGGAGGGGGATCGAAGACAGACGGGGTATCGACTGTGTCGCGCGACACTTCCAGCGCAGGCTCTTGATCATCATGCGCTTGCTGTTCCTCTGCATCGGATGTATGCTCATCCCCTGCCAGGGTGTTGACGCCCAACTTGGTGGGATCCAGACCTCGGAATACTTCGAGACGCCCGATGAGTTCCGTCGCATCGTGGCGTCTGTCAGAGCCGCTGTGAATCACGCCCGTAAGCTTGGTGCACTGCGATGCCAGACCCGCCAACCACGGGTCAAAGGCATAGGAGTCGATGCGCTGCGAGTCCAGCGTACCTGCCTCTTGCATCTCGACCAGCCCAGCCTTCCAGGATTGGTAGGCGCGGTCTAGGCGCTCGATGCGCGACTCCAGGGCCCGCCTGTTCCCCTCGGCGTTAGTGTCATGCTCAGTTGGGACGCCGTCGATGATATATTGAACCAAGCAGCGACCAATGATATTCGTGATGTAGGAGCTGGGCCAGAGCAGAGAGTTGCGCTTGGGGACTGACGGTTGTTGGTTCTCTACTTGACCGACATCACTAGCCTGCTGGATTGGAGGCAAAACTGCATCGAAGAAGTCCGGCCCGAGGACTTCTTCCATGACAGCATACAGGCTGTTACTGTGAAACGTGCTGGCAAAGAAGCGTAATGCTTCGCTGTGCCGACGCTGCTCGACAAGGAGCAGCACAAATGCCGTCTCCCAGAGTCCTGAGCCTCCGCGGCTAGCCTCGAGGCGTGGTTCCAAGTGACCATCTAGAGGCATCCGCAAAGTCTCAGTGTTGGAGTTGCTGCGCGGTGTTCGGAGCGAGAGCAGCCTTTCCTGATATGCGGCGAGCAGACTGGCCGAGGGCAGAGCGTGGAAGCCACTGCGCTGCAAGTCCTGAGGAGCCACGCGATATGCGTCGATTATGCCGAGGAGGGCATGCCTCGCACCGTGGATGTCATGTTCGCGGATGAGAATGCGAACTTCCTCTTCTAGAGCTCGAGGCAGTGGTCCGAACGTCGGTTCCGGGATGCCAGACATGACGTCGTAGAAGACGTTGCCGCCGCGAAACAGCAGCTTTTTGACGTGACCAGCGCTCCATTCGAGCGGGGGCGAAGCATCGTCTTGCGGTGAAGATGCTTCCTCTTGTACCAAGGACTCCTCCTGCTCTGCTTCTGGAAGCTGCGAGAGCATCGTCTCGAAGTGATTGTGGATCCGCTGGGCAAGGTCAGCATTTTCTTCGGTGCGCGTGTAGAGGAGCTCTTCAAGGAGGAATTTGTAGGTGAATTGCCGAATGAGGGGCGTGCCGGTCGCAGGCAGAGCTGTGGATGCAAAGATGATATCGGCTGCATCTTGAAAGTGACCCGCGAGCGCTAGGTGCCGTATTGCCATGTTGTAAATTTGCGACCATACGACCCTCTGTTGTCTTGCCGCCCCTTGTGATTCAGCCTCGCGGTGATGAATGGCGGACAGAAAGCGCCAGTTGTCTCGGACATCGATTCGCAAATGCTTGACTGTGAGCAAATCCCGGGCAGCTAGGTAGATATGCCTATGGATCAATGGCTCGGAATGCCATTTCTTGGCAAAGAGAATCTCCAGCACTTTGCGCAGCTCCAAGGGTCGTCGAGCGACTCTATGCCGGAAAGAGGTGATAAGTCCGACTAGAAGCGGGCCAATCTGGTCCCTGCCTGTGAGATCCGATTGCCAGTCCGGCATCATCTCGAACCACTGAAAGAATTGTGGTGTCGGGCGCTTGAGCTTGTCCGAAACGAATGCGGCCAGGACATAGCAAGGCAAAGGTGGGCCGAGGTCGGCATGGAGCTTGCTGAGCTGCTGCAGCGTCGCATACGCGGCGTTCAAGCGGTCGGGGGCGATGTCGGTGCTATTCTGGCCGAGCATCTTTTCGAGGATGGAGGCAGGCGAAGGGATCTCGTAGGTCTGGGAGACGTCGGCGAGGACATCGTGGGAAGCCGTCGCGCTGTATTCCGCCTCGTGAGGATCTTCAAAGAGGCTATAATTGACGGGTATCGGATGCGGGTCAAGATTCGAAGAAGAAGGGCTAGAGGAGGAGAAGTGGAAGAGGGACTGGGACCTGGAGCGGGCGCGGGCGAGGAGGGTGTACGGGTCGAAGCCAGCGGCAAGGGCACCAAGTCGTGGTTCTACGCGAACCTGGTGAGGCTCCTCGTATAGTCTTGGTCTGGGATTTGCCAGGCGATACGCGGCAATTGTGGAAAGCGAGGCGGCTGCTACGTTGCCAGGGCGTTCGGGCCAGAGGAGGGATGCCTTTCTCGGTGACGCCGTGACATGGCCCCGCAAAGCCATTATTGGACCCCTCTGTATGCGCGTCGTCAGACGTTCGGAGGATAGGACAGGGTGCTCGCAAGGATGATGATGACGGCGACGGAATTGATGGGCAAACGTCTGAAGAAGTGACTTTGCAATGGAGCCATTAGGGCTCCCTGTCCTTGAATTCTTCCTGTCCTTCCTGGCCCGGCCCGACCTCGGCACTGGGCCGCGGGGTTGTTGGACTCACACATTGCCAGTCGGAGCTTGTGTCACGTGACTGCGAGCCGGATCACGTGCGGGTCAGTCAGGGCCCTTTTGTGGAGCTTCTCTTTGCCCGCATGTACGCGTGGAAGGGGGACCACTGCTGCAGTGCCCAGGGTGCGACGCGTTGAGGTAATTGCAGCAGCGGACAACGCGACGCGACACTGGAAGCGCACTAGGACAGAGGAGGCGCAAGGCTGTCAAGTTGGACTGAGTGACGAGATTCGTTCACGACCAAGAAGGAAAGGGCCCGACGCGGGGGAGAATAACGACGATGCACAGGCGACCAACTTGTCATCTCTCAACTTCAACCAGCAGGCATTCATCTCGCCTCGACCCCTGATAGAGTTCCTGGCCTCCCTCCCGCATTAACTTAATTGCCTTTATTCGCTGCGGCCGCCGTTCCACGCTCTCCCACCCTGCTACCTACGCCACCATTGGCCGATACCCCACTTGTAACAATCGCCTACCGACAGTCTGCTCGCATAGCTGAACGAGCCAGGTTCTCTACTTCTGCATTTCTCAATAGTCTCGCCCATCCGGAACGTCTCCAACATGGCTCCCACCGCCGTTGACCCCGACAATACCTTGGACGAGTCCGCTGCCGACGCAGAGGTGCTCGCTGCTGCCCGTGCCCTCGACGCAGATGGCGATGACGACCAAGATGCCAACAACGGCTCAGTGAAGCGGGAGGACAACGACAGCAACGTGTTGCGGGACGTTCAGTCTGGCAGGGGCAGAAAGCCACTGACCGCAGAAGAAAAGGAAGAGGCAAAGGCAAGAAAGGCCAAGCAGCAGCAAGAGGAAGAAGCGGAGGATCCCAAGTTGCATGCCCAGCGTGCACAGAAGCTCAAATTCCTGCTCCAGCGCTCAGGTGTGTACTCCAAAATCATGTCCGACAAGATGGAAACAGAGCGGAAGCGCAGAATCGAAGCAGCCGCCAAAGAAGCCGCCAAGAATCGGGATACAGAGGATCAAACAGAGGAAGCTGCCAATGGCTACTCCCGTGGCGTCGCAAAGGGTGTCGCCGCCGGCAGAACCACTCGTGCCGGCGATTCAGAGGACAAGAAGCCTTCGGAGCAGCAGAGGCCCACGCGGTCCCGCGCCTCCAAGCGCAAACAAGAGAATGACGATGAGTGGTCAGTGTCCCAATATCTCACCAGCGAAGACCTCAAGACTACCGCCAATACCAAGCCCGAGAAGAAGCAAAAGACAGCCAATGGGTCCAAATCCGCCAATGCCAGCTCTTCTCCAGCCCCCAAGCCCACTGGATCGAGGCAGCCCGCACTTGTCACCGGTGCCACCCTTCGCGACTACCAGCTCGAAGGATGCGAGTGGCTCGTCACCTTGTACGAAAACGGTCTCAATGGCATCCTGGCAGACGAAATGGGCCTAGGCAAGACGTTGCAGACAATCTCCTTTCTCGCTCATCTGCGCGGAAAGGGCGTCTGGGGTCCATTTCTCATCGTCGCTCCGCTCTCGACAATTGCAAATTGGGTCAATGAATTCGAACGCTTCACACCCGGCATTCCCGCAATGATGTATCACGCTCATGGCAAGGACAAGAGGGCGGTCATGCGTCCTAGACTCGCCTATCCCACGACGCCTGAAGAGAAAAAGGCCTTTCCCGTCGTTGTCACCAGTTTCGAAGTCGCCATCACCGACCGCAAGGCCCTTTCTCACCTCAAGTGGAAGTATATTGTCGTCGATGAAGGTCATCGTCTCAAGAACATGAATTGCAAGCTCATTCAAGAGCTCAAGAGATTCAAGAGCGCTCAAAGGCTGATCCTGACGGGCACGCCCCTGCACAATAATCTCACTGAGCTCTGGTCGCTTCTCAACTTCATCCTGCCCGACATCTTTGATGATCTCGAGACCTTCGAAAAGTGGTTCGACTTTTCCGGCATTCACGATGAAGATGGCAGCAATCGTCTCTTGTCAAAGGAAGACAGTCGAAGCGTCGTCGCCCAGCTTCACCAGATTCTCAAGCCTTTCTTACTTCGTCGGCTCAAAACGGACGTCGAAACGTCGCTTCCGCCCAAGAAGGAGTACCTCCTCTACGCTCCCCTCACTGCTCTGCAAAAGGAACTCTACGAGCACTGTGTACACGGCACCATTCGCAGGTGGCTCTTGGAGCGCAAGACTGGCCTCAAGTGGGACGAAATTCAAGAGCTGCTTGGCGGTGGAAGCACAGCCCCCTCTTCCAAGTCCACCAGCAACGCAAATTCTCGCGCTCCGAGTGAGGATGGTCCGTCGAAGTCGGTTGCGGCGCGGAGGCGCAAGTCTGGCAGGAACGTCAATTACGCCGAAGAGTCGGATGCCGCTTTTCTCGACCGTTTGGAGCGCGAGGGTGAGGACGAGCACGAGCCTACCCCTCCGTCTGGTGAGGAGCAGGAGCGACAGGGTAAGCTGTATGCCATCAGACAGGCTCAGCGTGAGATTCACAACATGCGCCTGCAAAACTTGTTCATGCAGCTCCGCAAGATTTGCTGTCATCCCTACCTCTTCGATTGGCCAAAGGAGCGCGACGGGCAGATGCTGGTAGACAAGAGTCTGGTCACGGCCAGTGGAAAGATGCTCATGCTCAATCGCCTCCTCGACGCCCTCTTCGCCAAGAAGCACAAGGTGCTCATCTTTAGCCAATTTACCACGATCCTGGACATCATCGACGATTGGGCAACAGAATACAAGGGGATCAAGGCGTGCCGCATCGATGGCAGTACATCGCAGGAGGACAGGCGCATGCAGATGAAGTCCTTCAACGAGGACAAGTCCGACGACGCCGTAAAGCTCTTCCTGCTCAGCACCCGCGCGGGCGGCCTGGGCATCAACCTCGTAGCAGCAGATACAGTCATCTTCTACGATTCGGATTGGAACCCGCAGATGGACCTGCAGGCACAAGACCGCGTGCACCGCATCGGCCAGACGAAGCCTGTACTCATCTTCCGTCTGGTATCAGCCAATACCGTCGAGTCGCGTCTCCTGAAGCGCGCAGGAGACAAGCGCAAGCTCGAAGCCATTGTCATCAAGGACGGCGAGTTCAAGCTGCCTGCGGGCGGCGGTGCAGCCGCGGGCGGAAGCAAGGGCGCGAAGCAGGAGTCCATGGCGGACATGGCCAAATCCCTACTTGCGCTCGAGGGCGAAAAGGTGCAAGTCGCATCAGAAAAGGACGAGATCATCTCCGACGCGCAGCTCGAGACGCTCCTCGACCGCTCCGAGGCGGCATACAGCCGCAAGATGGGATGGTCCGCGGCTGGCAAGGACGGAAACGATGCGTTCGAGGTGACGGAGACGGCAGCAGACGGCGCAAACGAGGACTTGGCGAAACTCATGGCCGAGGCGTAGGTGCCGCGTCAATGCGTCCAAGTCATCTCCATTCATGCACGTATGCTCTACTCTCGACGCATACATCAGACCAAGTGCGCCCGCTTGCTCGATCCGCCTTTGTTTCGTCCCGTCCTCAAAAAGCCACGCCTCGCCTCTGCAGCGCTTTGCATCTTTCCTCTTTTTCCCTTTTTGTATGTCCACATCGCTAGTCCCCTCAAACCACCTAGATACACGCTCCTCGTCTCGTCTGGCGCTCTGCGGCGCCCTCCTCTTCTCATCTTGTTGTACCCCCGCGCATGTGCGCCCATCCCAACGCCGGTAGACGCAATGCGAAACTGATCGCCTTGGTTTATTCCTGCCGCATCGTCAGCGTCAATGTCAATGCCATGTTAGATCAGCATCCCCGACGAAATGAGTCTGTGAGCTGGGCGTGATGTGAGAACAAGATTTTCGAGGAACCGCCTTGCTCGCCCGCTCGCTCGCAAGTACAAAGTACAGTGGTATGGTATGGTATAGGATGGTATGGTATTCAAGCCTCCAAGCCTCCCCGGCCAAGCGCGCCGCGTCACCGTCATCCATCCTCGAGCAACCGCCTCCTCTCGCTCGCCCTCCAATCCTCCTCGCCCTGTACATTCCTCACCCACCACTCCTTGATCCCGACGCCGAACTGCCGCTGCCGATTCCGAAGCGCGGATAAACGGTCGCTTAGTGCTGTCGTATCGAGCGAGGGAAAGGCCAGTCTGTAGCCTGAGGACATGGGCGCTGATTGCAAGTCTTCGTCCACTTGCACATCCGCGTCGACTCCTTCTTCTGCTGTCGCATCCCCGTCGCCGCAGTCCCTACCGGAAGGACCAGCAGTACTGGTCGCGCCTGCGGTGCCGGGCCGCCGTGGCTCCACGTCTGCTTCGCTAACGGTACGCCTTGGCCCCACGCCGCGTAGCTGCCGTGCTCGCCTGTTGTGGCGATGTGACCGACTACTGGAAGGGCCATCCGATGTGCCAATGCGATCGTCGTCATTCTCGGCGTCGTCGGACGGAGAAAAGGGGCCGATGTGGAAGCCCGGAGAGGAAGGCGATATGCCGATGGAGAGGCCGCGATTGATGATGGATGAGTATAGCGATGAGGAGCGCCTCGACGTCGACGTCGTAGGGTAAGTTGCCGTCGCTGGTACCGTGTTGCTCCTCATGTCAGCCAAGCTGTCACTACCTGCAGATGTTGATCGCCGTGCAGTGTGAGACCTCGTAGAGCTACTTCCCGCATTCCCAGCCCGCCCTTCGCTGGTGTTGTCTTCCCGCCCGTCGTAGAAATTCGGCAGGTGAAGTCCAAGTCCGGCCGTGGACCGATTTTCACCGCTGCTGCTTCCGCTACTGCTACTACTAGATGCACTGCCAGTGCGTCGATGTCGATCTCGCCGCTTTGCTTTGCTTGTGTCTCCGCCTTCGAGGGACAGATCCGACGACGTCTGCGGCGACTCGACGGTGACGACGGGCGGAGGCGGCAGGTGGGGGCCAGCGATGCCGGCCGCATTAGCCAACAGGGCTTCGGCTTCTGTAGGGTCCGCGTGTGTCATGAAGGGAGATGCCATGCTCTCTGCAGACGAGGGCGATGTCGCCTCGGCGTCATCGGTACAGAATGCTTCGTTCTGTGGCCTCATAGAGACAATGAAGACGCCCGTCAGAAGCACGGCGATGCCCACGACGATGAGGAAGAGGGAAAGAGATGAGATGTTCGAGATCTGGTCAAAGTAGACGAGTCCTGGTGGGTGAGGGGGAGAAAGTTGACAATCAATGGGAACAGCGTCAGGATCGAATTGACTGCGACTTGCTGTGACGCCGCCGCGCCTGCTCACCAAGGGCAATGGAGCTCGTATTGTAAAAGCAAAAGGCCAGTGGACACACGAGCGTAGGGTCCGCCATCTTCAATGCCTTGTTGAGGTACCAGAGCTGTATGGGAGGATATCCGTAGCATTCCGCCCCTAGTCAGTGCCACGTAGAGCTTGGGACGACCGAAGGCTGAAGTGCGGACTCACCTGTGCGAGGGCCGCCACAATCATGATGACGACTAGGCTCCAGCTACCCAAGCGATTGAACTGATTGCGACCTTCGCCAAAAGTGAGGACGAGGAGCTCCACCCCGCTCTTGGCGAGTAGGAGGCAGAGGCCAGACAGGGTGCCCGACACGGCGGCGAATGCGATCGCGAGCAAGAGCCTGGTCCTCGCAATCGACGATTCCTCGTCCGAGTGGTCGTTGCGCTCGCGTCTCTGGGATGCAACCGCCTTTTGGGATGGGAACCTCTGGGGTATTGCGCCGTAGCTCTGTCCGTTTCGGGTGCGGTCGGGCGCGGCGTCCTCCATGGACTGGGCAGCAACACCACCTAGTGTGGGGCCAGGCCGGCTCTGAATCTGTTGGCGAAGTTGCTGGTCTCTGACAGCCAACACTGGCGTTGCGACGCCGGACGTCGTCTCGCTGACTTCGTCGAGGGGGGCCAAGCTGGGCGCAGACCATCGGCGCGGCCTGACGTGTGCCTTCTTAGCGCGGCGATGCTTGTGGCGATGACGAGGCGGAGGACGCTGCAGGTGGACGACGAGCTGCCATTCGGCGAGGTGAGCGACCAAGAGGACGCAGGCAAAGGCCATGGTAAGGATGGTGGCGAGGGCGATGAAGGGCGGGCGGCCAAAGAGGGCTAGGAGCTCGTCGAGGGTGTGCGGCGGCTCTTGGATTGCGCCAAAGTAGCCGATGAGGACAGCGCCGATGAGGATGAGAGCGGTTCCTGTGGGAGGACAAGGCGGAGGGTAAGAAAGAGAGCCGCGTTCAGATGGCGGGCATGCAATCGGGGTGATATAGGTCGCAACCACTCACCGCCGATCATCATGGGTCCCAAGGCATCGGCGAGGAGAAACTTGGCCAAAAGAGCATTGTAGAGGAGACTGACAGCGCCCAGAGGTGCCAGCATGACAATGGGAAGCGCGCCAATCTGGAAGATGGTTCCGCCGATGTTGGCCACGATGAAGATGAGGAAGCCCACGATCCACAGTGGCTGGCGCCATTCCGGCGGACGCGCTTCGAGGGGCAGGCGAGCGGCAATGAGATGCGACTTGCGCTGGATGGTGAGGCCTGTTGGGGTTAAGGGAGGTGAGGGAGGCATCAATTTGTGATTTGAGTGAGCTGCGGTCGGTCATGCGTGGTGGCGATATGCGATGGTCCCCCTGACAGCACCTGCGAGGCCCCTCTGCACGGGCCAATGCTCACCTAGGGATTGAATGAAGCTGGCGAGGAGACCGAGGGAGATTGCAAAGGGCACGCTGATCATCCCTGTGGCGCCGCCAGGTGCTTCTCCTGCCGCAGTCATGGCGGTCTTGGAACCTGCAGTGGTTGCGGTTGCAGGCGTGCCGTGCCTGTTTGTTGTCGTTGCTCTCGTTGTTGGTTGGTTGCGGTGGGTTGGATCGAAAGACGGGATCGAGTGAGCACTTTCGCAGCACTCGCACTCGCACTCGCACCCGCACCCAACAACTCGCATGGGCCAAGGCCAGTCATTCCAGCGGGGCGCGGACAGGGCGGGGCAGGGCAGGGCAAGACGGGCAGGACGCCAGAGTTATTTCAGGCGGCTTTCGGCAGCTGCGACGCGTGTGGAGAAGCGCGACCCGCGTGTCAAGGCCCTTGACTGCCTGCCCACCTCTCAGATGAGGGGAGGGGAGGGGGTTGGGTGGAGTGAGTTCGCGTGGCGAGGTAGCGAGAGCTGCGTGGATAAATATGTATTATATTACAGTGCGTCTAGGAACGATCCAGCAGCTTGATGAACTTTTCGCTGGGGATATTCACCCGCCCAACGTTGAGCTCTCGCAGCCGCTTCCTATTCTCCTTTTGGTTCTTGAGTTTCTTGTCCTTCCTCGTCTGGTCTCCACCATACATGCCCGCCGTCACGTCCTTTCTGTATGCGCTGACCGTCTCCCTCGCAATGACCTTGTTCCCGACCATGGCTTGGATGGCCACCTCAAAGTACTGACGGGGCACCACCTCCTTGAGCTTCTTCGCCCATTGCCGTGCCTCGTACACCGACTTGGAGCGATGCAGAATCATAGACAGCGCATCGACTGGGGTGCCTGACAGCTGGAACGAGAGCTGCAAACAAGAAAGAGGCGGCAGGCGCAAAGTATCCACAGTCAGCGAATGCGCTTGGCTGTGACGCTCCCCACTCGCGGACTCACCTTGACCAGATCACTGGCTTGATAGTCATCCCCCTCGACCACCTCGTACTCGAAAGCGGCATACCCGCTCGACCGCGACTTGAGCTTTGGGAAAAAGTCGGCCACAATCTCTGCCAGTGGCAAGCGGTACTTGAGCTGCACCTGGCGAGTATGCCCTGTGAGCTCCGTAAAGGAAATGTCGAGTTCCTCCCCTCTATGCTCGCTGCATAGCTGCATCATGTCGCCCACGTAACTCTCAGGACAGCTCAATGTGCCGTAAACGATGGGCTCCTCGAGGGTCACCCGCTTGGAAGAACGCTCGAGCTCATTGGGAAAGTCCGCAGGGCTCGTAACAATCCTCGACTTGCCGCTAGTGTCCGTGACGCGGTAGGGTACCGTGGGAGCAGTCACCAAGATCTCTTGGCCGTATTCCTCGCTGAGACGGCTGCGGAAGATTTCAGCATGTAGCGTTCCGAGGAATCCTAGACGGCAGCCTTGACCCAAGGCCATGCTGGATTCCCTCTGCACCGTGATGGACCGGTCATTCAGGGCGAGCCGATTGATGGCCTCTTCCAATTTGATAAAGTCGGTCGTGTCCACGGGATAGGCCGACGCATACACCATGGGAACCGATGGTCGGAAGCCTTCCAGCGGCTCGACCTTCTCGTTGGCCAGATGCATGGTGTCTCCGATCGTCGCTTCCCGCATGTCCTTCATGTTGCTGGTGGATTGCAGGAATGTATGCGGATCGATGAGCATCCAAAGTGTGACTAGCGGACGATCAAAAAAGCACTTACCAAATGACCCAACCAACCTGACCTTTGCGGAGAACCCCCGTCGACGTGGCCTCTGGATAGTTGACTCCGACGTCCAGCACCTCGTACTTTTTGCCTGAATGCGCCGACATGATCGTGTTGCCCTTCTTCATTGCACCGTCCTTGATGGACACGAGGGCCACTACCCCTTTGAATGAGTCGTACCAACTGTCAAAGACGAGAGCCCGCAGTCCTGGTCCTGATCTTTCCTCGATGCGCCCCTGCTCTGTGCCCGCCATTGCCGTCGTTCGCTCTACGATGGCATCCAGTACCTCTGGCACGCCCTCTCCCGTTTTGGCACTGATCATCAACGGTGTCGTCTTGGGATCGAGTGTATCTATGCCTAGCTCCTCGAGTTGTAATATACAGCGATCAGGATCTGACGCTGGGAGATCGACCTTGTTCAAGATGGGTAAGAGGGGCAGGCCGAGGTTCTTGGCGACGCGGAAGTTGGCAATCGTCTGTGCCTGAACACCTTGGGTGGCATCTACTACAAGGAGAGCTGACTGACACGCCGCCAAGCTCCGGGACACCTCGTATGCAAAGTCGACGTGGCCCGGCGTGTCAATGAGATTCAAGAGGTACCGCCGGTGCGGGGCGGCCGAGTCCTTCTTGTCGGAATAGTCGTACACCATGCTCACAGCCTGACTCTTGACGGTGATGCCTCGCTCCCGCTCCACCTTGAGACGATCGAGGACCTGTCTGTTCGAGCCGTCCTTGGGTATCGTCCCTGTGAGCTCCAGAAGCCGGTCCGCCAACGTCGACTTTCCGTGATCGACGTGCGCGATGATGGAAAAGGTGCGAGGCTCGAGGATGTCAAAGTCTGCTGGGTCGCCCGGCTGAGAGGCTGCTATTGACGGCTTTGGGGATGCTGCGGCCGAGGGTGATGACGAGTGAAAGCTGCGATGCCTCTCGAGTGGCGTCAATGCGTGTTCTCTTGAAGGCGTAGGAGAAGAGAATCCTATCCGACGGAAAGAGGAGCGTCGGGAAGCGCCATCGCTTGTCGTTCGACATGAGAGGCATAGAGAGCGGTGGAGTAAAGTTGCTGGCAGTCGATGGCGCATCGCCAGGACGCTACTCGCCGGTCTCGTCAGCATCGTTGATGTGGGTATCGCAATGAATGGAAGTGGGCCACCCGTGATCAAGAACCATATGCAATGGCCAGTCCCCTCTCCATCTTCCGAAGGAAGCCAATTCTGGCTCAGAGTCGCGTGTCAATGAGGCCGCGGCATGTGGCGGTTGGCGGGCGGATACCCACAGGACAAGGCAAGTGGGGTGACCCTTGCCAAGTGTTGCTTGCCCTTGGTTGGCATCCTGCTTTCCGGCTGAATTCGCAACGGAACCGTCTGTCGGTTGAAGCTGGCATTCAAGCTGGCATTCAAGGGGACCAGCTCGAGCGTTTCAACCATGGCAGCTCCGACAGCAGCGGGAGGCTCAACCTCCCATCAGACGTCGGACCCTTCCTCTAGCCAATCCACCTCCCCAGAGAAACAGATTAGCAGCACATCCGGTGCAATGGCGTCGACGTCACATCAACCCAGCGTCAGCGACCCGACACCTCTTGCTGCCTCGCTGCAGTCTACCTTTGCCCTGCTCATACGTAGGCTGGGCCAGCTACTGGCCTACCAGGTGCAACTACGAGCCAAGAATGCCGCAGTATCCCCGGCCCAGATGCAATTCATGCCCGGCTGGATGGACCTCGTAGCCGCAGCGCAGCGTTGGCAGAGCGACGTCACGGCTCTCCATCGGTGGCTGGTGAGTGGCTGTGGTGATCTAGACGAACCTGGCTTGGCACCATCCTGCCGAGCCTTTTGCTCACACTACCTTTCCTATGACCACTGCTCAAACCAGCTCCGCGCTCAGGACGGTCTAGCAATCGAGCTTACCCGCGCTCAGAAGCGAGAGGCCATCCAGGCCCAAGAAGCGGCCAAGAGAGCCTCCGAAGAGGAACAACAGCGCCTCGCCAAAGCCCGCGATGCGGAAGCGGACACATCAAGCCGACAATCGGAAGGGGCCGCAGCTGCTCCAGTTGATGTTGACGCTGAACCATCCAGAGAGGGCACGAGTGACCCCGTCATTGACCTAACTGCCGAAGAAGAGGATGAAGACGATAGCAAACCTCTCAAGAGCCGCCCGTCGGGCGGAAAACGGCAGAGAGAAGAGGATGATCCTGGCGGGGAGGATCAGGCTGGTGGACCTCACAAGGACGGCGGCGCAGGATCGGGAGATGGAGAGAGTGCAAAGCGGCAGAAGACGCAGGGGCAGTCGATGCCCGGTGGTACCAACCCCGAGGGCAATTCGTCCAGTGGGCAACCGGGCACTTCGCACCCGGATCCTGCAGCGCTTCTGGCGGCGCTTACAGGCGCAGCGGCAGGTGGTGGTTCCAACCAGACGCAGCCGGACCCTGCAGGGAACGCAGCAGCCACCAACAACAACAACAACTTCGACCTCAGCTCCGTGAACATGAGTAACTTCGATGGTCTGCCGGACCTGTCCAACGTCGACTTTTCCGCATTTATGAATTCAGACGCCGGCAACGCGGATGGCAGTGCTCCTGCTCCCGGCGGAGGCGGCGCTCAGGGCGAAGCAGCTCCGAACCCAGAGAATACTTCTACAAAGCCGGCCAATAGCAATGCCGGAGGAGATGCATCCTCTGCGGCCAATCCTGCCGAAGCTGCTTCAGAAAATGCGCAGGCAGGGCAAGAAGCAGCAGCCGCTTCTGCTGCCACAGAACCAGCGGCAAGCACAGACAATACCAGTGCTCAGCCGGGCACCGAGCACGCTTCCGCGCCCGGCGCGGGAGCGGATGCTCCGACCGCAGGCAGCGCTGGTGGGATGGGCAGCTTCGGAACGGGCGACGATTTATCCGGTATGAACATCAACATGAGCGACTTTGGGAACATGAACTTCAGCGATATGGGCATGGGCATGTTCGGCGGCGGGGAGGGAGACGGCGGCTCGGGTACGGGCGAAGGCGGTGGCATGGGCATGGAGAACATCGACTTTGGCGCGGCGTTGCAGGGCGTTGACTGGTCGAATCTGTACAATACCTTGGCGGGAAGCGGTGGGCTGGAGGGGCTGGGAGGAACGGGCGAGGGAGGTGGAGAGAGTGGAGGGAGCTAAGACGCACCAGAAGAGTGCAAACCGTGCCGACATTTCAATCCGGAGAATGCAAGCGCGCAACCACCGTGTCACGCATCAGACTCTGAATCAGACTCTGACTTGCCGCGCCAAGAAGGGTAAGAGACAAGATGCCATTTTGGAGCCGGGACGTCGAAAACTCTACTCCTCAGCAGCGACGACGGTAGTCTTCTCGGAAGTGTAGATACCGTCGAGGAACTTTCGGATATCCTTGTTCTTGACGAGACATTGGCCGTGCAGGTCAGCAGCCGATTGCGAGACCTCCTCGATGTCGTTGCCTGAGGATGTAAAGCCGTAGGGGAAAAGGGGTACAGGGTGGCAATTGTCAGTAATCGCTCTGTGGGTCAAAGATCACGAGGCGCACCGCCAACGCCGCTGCTGCCCTCGGATTTGATGCCGCCATGCCGAGTCCTTCCGCTCATGGGCAGCCTTTCCCCCTCAGCGTAACCTGAGCCCCGCTCATACATCCTCGACTGTTTCATCCCTCGCGAGTCCCCGTCTCGCCCCGCCTCGCCTCCCTGCCCTGCACAACCTGCGCCTGCACTCACCCTCAACAAGAACCTGGTCCTTCTGCGCCGGGTCGTCCCGGATCGTGACACCCTCCCGCATCTGCACAGCGCGCACCCGCTTCTCGCCCAGGAAGTTGCGGATCTCGACGGACCTCTTGTCACCGGCGACGATCATGTTGATGGGGAAATGGGCGTAGACGGCGCGGCACTTGTACTGGAAGCCGACAGTGACACCCTTGATCATGTTGGCAAAGGTGGCCTTGGCGGTACGCAGGCAGGCGAGGTGCTTGCGGCCACCGTGCCAGACGATGAACTTGATCTTGTTGCCGTTCGGCGACTGAATCAGGCGGATGTCCATGTTCATGTGCTTGAGGCCCTGTAGGAGCGAAAGTAATTTGTGGAGAGTTGGAGGCGGTGAGCATTCCATGTCTGATTCGAGATGGCGATGAAGGCAGAGAGGCGTGCTCAATTGCACTGTGTAGGACTAGCGGAGAACTTTGGCGCTAGCTAGACGGTAGCTAGCGTCGCCTCCGGCAGCTAGGCCCAGCACGCCGGCCATCCTTCCTGTCAATGATGCGCCTCCCTAGCCAGCAGGGACGAAAGCATCCTGCTCGCTCAATTGCATAGCCACTATCACCATGCCGCACCAGTCCCATCCGAAATCTTTCCGCATCTGAGCTGGAGTGATACCGTGCCCCTGCTGCATCAGATTTGACCCTAAAATCACCCAACCTCCGAGACTCTGACGTGTCCTTCCAATTATCCCTGCCCGTCGCCCCCCTAGACTTCGAGAAGGGTTAGACCCTCACCTTGGTGAGCTCTCCGCGGGGGCCCTTGACAGTGGCCGTGCGGGCGTGGAGGGAGACCTGCACATCCGAGGGGATGGCGAGCTCAACTTCCTTGAAGATTTGGAGCATTGTGGCGGAGAAGGGAGGGGGATGACTGATGAGGTAGGAAAAATAGGTCGTGGAGGGGATGAAAATCGTGGTCGCAAGAAGAGTGATCGATGTAGTTCGCGGAACCGGGAGATCACCAAGGTCGTAAATTGCGGGAACAAGGCAGGAAGAAGCGGAGCGTCACGAGTGTCAGTGCAATGCGCTCACAACCAGGAAAAGACGGCTTCCGAGCAGACCTGACTTTTGCTGTCGGACAACACCTCCTATGCTCTGTCAACTCACGGGATGCGGGCGTCGAGTCTTGATGGGCCTTGGAATTGTGTGACAGGGCGAAGATCCGTCGTCGTTGTAATTCCCAAAGGTGCGAGGCTGCGGCCCAGCGGGGCGGCGAGGTGCAGCCGTGTGCCAGCGTTGCAGGCAGTCGGACGCCCGTAAGCCTGGAGGGCACGTCTGAGATCACGTGCGTTTACCACTCCTTCCTCAGGCCAGCGCGTGGCGTTTTGGGCTGTGCGTTGCGTCGATTTGAGACTGACCCGACCCGGCGTCGCGAACCCGCATCACGGAACAGAGCGGCGGGAGTGGCTGCGGCTGCTAGCGTCAGCGGGCCGTGGACGCCTTCGGCGCGTGGGTGCGTGCGTGGCAAAAAGGCAGACGCGGGGGGTGGGGAGCAGCCGAGGCATATGAGCAGCGAGCGGCGGGCGGGCGGCCGATTGGAAGGGGGTCGACGTTTCTCTGCTGGTGTGTGCGCGCCCTCTGCCCAGGTGGCCTAGCTGAGACGTCGATGGTGGATGCTTGTGCTCGATGAGGAGGGGGAAGGGGTGTGGGAGAGGCATCAGGCCAGTCACCGGGGACCAGGGATAAGTCGGCGGGAGTCAGCGCAGCAATGGAGGAAGGGACGGGCATGACACGGCGGCTGGATAGCTTAGCGGCAGTCGACGAGCATGGCAGCAGCAGCGCAGTGACGCTTGGACACGCGGGCGAGCAGCCCGCCACGCGCGCTGTGCGAGGCACTGCAGCCGTTGGGGGGTGGGGGGACACGCGGCAGCCCGCGCGAGGAAAAAAAAATTCTCTGCCAGCGTTGCCCTTGGCAGGAGCAAGCGGACAGGACCTCGCCCCGCGCAGGGCTTATATCTCCCCCTCGTCGGACGCATTACTTTCTTCCTTTCCTTCTTCCATCCCCCAAAAGTCTATCGCAGACAACAAAACCTCTTTCATTCACCTCGTCACATACACATTCACTCAAAATGGGAAAGGAGAAGACTCACGTGAGTATCAACATCATCAGCATACACGCTAGTGTTCGTTAGCTGCTACCGCTCGTGGTCGCCGCGGTCGTTGCTTGTGCGATCCTTGGCGGCGGAGCTGGGCAGCACGGCGGGCCGCAACGCCATTCTCCTCTGGGAGCAAGCTTCTGACATTCCATCGTGCCTCTCCTGCATCACACACACAGGTTAACGTCGTCGTCATCGGCCATGTCGACTCTGGTAAGTCGACCACCACCGGACACTTGATCTACAAGTGCGGTGGTATTGACAAGCGTACCATCGAGAAGGTGAGTTCAGACTGCGATGCCCATAAACATGGCTCACTTCGAAGCACGGTCCATCTGACACACTGGCACACCCCCTCCTCCCACGCACGCCGCACCCGCCTCACAGTTCGAGAAGGAGGCTGCCGAGCTCGGCAAGGGTTCCTTCAAGTACGCTTGGGTTCTCGACAAGTTGAAGGCTGAGCGTGAGCGTGGTATCACCATCGACATTGCTCTCTGGAAGTTCGAGACCACCAAGTACCAGATCACTGTCATCGACGCCCCTGGCCACCGTGACTTCATCAAGAACATGATCACTGGTACCTCCCAGGCCGACTGTGCCATCCTCATCATTGCCGGTGGTACCGGTGAGTTCGAGGCTGGTATCTCCAAGGACGGTCAGACCCGTGAGCACGCCCTCCTCTCGTTCACCCTCGGTGTTCGTCAGCTCATCGTCGCCGTCAACAAGATGGACACCACCAAGTGGTCCGAGGACCGTTTCAACGAGATCGTCAAGGAGACCTCTGCCTTCGTCAAGAAGGTCGGCTACAACCCCAAGCAGGTTGCCTTCGTCCCCATCTCCGGATGGCACGGTGACAACATGATTGAGGCCACCACCAACATGCCCTGGTACAAGGGATGGACCAAGGAGACCAAGGCCGGCTCCGTCACCGGCAAGACCCTCCTTGAGGCCATCGACGCCATCGAGCCCCCTAGCCGCCCCACCGACAAGCCCCTCCGTCTCCCCCTCCAGGACGTCTACAAGATCGGCGGTATCGGAACCGTGCCCGTCGGCCGTGTCGAGACCGGTGTCATCAAGCCCGGCATGGTCGTCACCTTCGCCCCCTCCAACGTCACCACCGAGGTCAAGTCCGTTGAGATGCACCACGAGCAGCTCACTGAGGGTCTCCCCGGTGACAACGTCGGCTTCAACGTCAAGAACGTTTCCGTCAAGGACATCCGCCGTGGTAACGTTTGCGGTGACTCCAAGAACAACCCCCCCATGGAGGCCGCTTCGTTCAACGCTCAGGTCATCGTCATGAACCACCCCGGCCAGATCGGCAACGGTTACTCCCCCGTTCTCGACTGCCACACCGCCCACATTGCCTGCAAGTTTTCTGAGATCACCGAGAAGATCGACCGCCGTACCGGTAAGGCCGTTGAGACTGCCCCCAAGTTCATCAAGTCGGGTGACGCCGCCATGGTCACCATGGTCCCCTCCAAGGCCATGTGTGTCGAGTCCTTCTCCGAGTTCCCCCCTCTCGGCCGTTTCGCCGTCCGTGACATGCGTCAGACCGTCGCCGTCGGTGTCATCAAGTCGGTTGAGAAGTCCTCGGGCAAGGGTGGCAAGGTCACCAAGGCCGCTGAGAAGGCCCAGAAGAAGAAGTAAAGAGCCAGACGGCCCTTTAGCTTTTCTTTGAAAGCCCCCTCAGGATCACGCTTTGTTGGGATCCTTTCCCCTCTTTCTGCCCGCGAAGTCGAGCCGCGGAGTCTGCTCGATACATTTCACGTTGTATTGTTCCTGTGTGCCATTTCACATTGTGTTCAATTTCAATCATTGTTTCCTAGACACCTCGTCGGTCTCTGGCGCGTTGTGTGTGAGATCAGGTGTGACATCAGTTGTGACATCCACTGACAGCGACGGCATGTAGAGATGGTCCGCTCCCGCCCGCGGACAACTGCCGCCTGCAGGCTGCGGCACGCGCGCATCGCCCATACACGCGACAGGCTGGCTATCGCCCTCGACTCGCTCATTGCTCCGTATCTCCAGCTGATGGCATTCCTCCCAGGCATTCATTTTCTCATTCATTGCAGATGAAGAGAACAGTATGGGGACGTTTTTAGTGGAGCGGAAGGTGCCGCGCTGTCAAAGGAGCAGTGATCCTGCAGCGGTACGCGACTTCCTCATCAGACGAATGTCGTGCGCGCCGGCTATTGATGAGCACAGCAGTGTTGTTCCAAGCGCAGTCTGAAATTGGATGAATTGATTCGAGCTCGGCCGGATTGTCGGGCACAATGGTGGACGCGGTAGGCTCAGGACAGCTGCGGTGATCTGTGGAGACCAGAAGGCATTCCTGCGTCTAAAAGGGAGACGTGACCATACCTCGGTATCTTCGCCTTGTGAACTTCTCAGAAAATGATCGACATCTGTTGTACCATGCCTGCACTTGTGGGACCACAAGCTGGGTTGCTTTATAGGACAACCGTTGTGGGTAACCTCGGCCAAGAAGCGAGATCGAGGCTCAGTAACCATAGGAACCATAGGAATGATAAGCACCATAGGAGCCATAGGAGCCATAGGCACCATAGGTACGATGGGTGTAAGACTGACGCGCAGAGGTGAATCTGCGAGGCAGCTTCTCCCTTACAGGCAAAGCAGACTCGTCAAGTCTGCCCGGTATGATGTGTTCCCCCTTCTGTGCCCTCTCAAGAGCACCCTCGAAGTGCAACTCCTTGACGTTTGTAAGCCGCTTGGTGAGCACATGCAGCGCCGTGATAACGCCATTGATGTGCGGGTGCCCCTTCCACCAGGCCCAGTACGCGTCGTGTTCACGGGTGTAGTTGCGGAGAAAGTCAAATTTCTCATCGTCATCGGGCTTGTCTTCCTGGTACAGATCGTCATACTCGACTGGTGGCTCATCCTTCTTTGGGTCTCCGCAGCAGTAAGGATAGGCGCCCGCACGTGCATACAGGACGGGATCGTCGAAGCGATCGCGCGGCGGCTTGAGGTTCTGGTGGCATTCGTTGATGAATTTGGCCTGCTGGAGGATGTCGGTAGTGTACCATGTATCAACGCCCGCAAAATCCACGCCCTTGCCGTTCTCACGCTCCCATTTGCGGAGTGCCCCCATGTAGGAGTCGAGGTAGCTCTGCACTTGGTATAGTTTGATGGTCCACAGGGCGAGTGGCATCCCGATGACCTCGCCTTCGGCCTCTAGTTTCTCGGAATCCAGATGCGAGTTCAGGAAGACGGGATCAGAGATGGGAAGCGTCTCATACTCGAAGAACTTTGCCTGGCCCTCTTGGCCTCGCTGGAGACAAAGTATCTGCTTGGCGTGGAACACGCTGTTGCAGAAAAAGCGAATGACCCTGTAGATGCGTCGCGTTCCTTCCCAGTGAATGGTCTGGCGGTCGTCGATCCGGAGACTACCATACTTGGTCGTCAGCATCCAGGGTTGTCCAGGTGGAACTCCATCGGGCAACTTGGCGTCCAGAGAGGCTCTCAGTCCTAAGTTGTTGTAATTTTTCCACTCGTCGTGCGCCAATGGCCAGATCGGGCTCGGGTGAGGAGTCTTGTCGCCGACCCAGAGCGACCTGACGTGGGCTCGCAGACTCGGGTTCCCGAGGATAGTGCGTGCAAAGCAGTAGAGGGTGGAAGGTCGTGTAATCGTTACGTGTGCATACAAAAACTGGGCCAGGTAGGTGTTGAGCTCCGGTGACAGCAGACAGAGCAGTCGCATCTGCTCGTCCGGATGACCATCACCATGGCGGCGTTGGTAGCGCTCGATGATGTCGCGGCGACGTGGCGGGGTGAAGGTATCGAAGTGGTCTGGCGAAGGAATCGGTATGGACACAGTGAGGTGGTCTCCTTCACGCTGCTTCTCGATTGTTACCAGCTCGTCATCAGACTGCGAGTCGCCAGAGCCCTCACTGTCGTCGGTTCCCGATTGAGAGTCGACGTCCATGTACGGACTGGTGGTCTGTGTGGCCGCTTCATTTCCTGGGCCTTGGGTCTCTTCGTCTAGATTGCATACATGCCAAGCAATCTCGATGAGTATGTCGGGCGGCAATCTCATCCTTGCGCAGAGGTTAGTGAGTAAGTGTGAGAGATTGTTGTGTTGGACCTTGCTGGTGCGCGGAAGCCCTGCTGGTGCAGAGAAGCGACAGAAATGTCGCAAAGATGCCCCCGTCGCTTGCAAGTCGCCATACTTTATGTGTCATGCACCGTTTACCTGGTCATTTGCTTCCGCCCTCGAAAGCAGTGAGTGTGGCGGCGCCCACCGTCGTCGGCACGCACAATGGGTAAGTTGTGGGAGATGCGGACGACGAGGCTTCGCGTGCCGCGGACGGAAGACAAGCTCCGCTCGCCACGCTCAATTGCATCCGCCAGTCGCTCAGCTCAGTCAGAGGCTCGGCAAGGCTGAAGGCCAGGCAGGCAATAGCGGTGGGCCGCTTCGCAAGGCGCTGAATACGTGCTAAAATATCGGTGTGTTTGTGCGAACCGACTCTAGCAGCGTCTCAGCATTCAAGACGCAGTTGCGCGAACGCAGCAGCCTGAAATGCTCGGTGCACCGCGGAAAGCACGAAAGCTGCCCCACAAGGTGCAAAGGAGGGTGGGGGGCAGCTTACAGCGCAGGGGGGACGGTAGTCGGCAGAAGAAAGCGGTTGCACAGCCCCCAGACGCAGGCACAAGCATTGACTGTCACGCAGCAACCTCAATTTGCGTGAAATATGCCAATTCTTTCATTGCGATGTACCGTACTGCTGAGTCAAAGGTCGACCTGCATGGCAGAACAATGTCCCGAGGAAAAGCGCAAGCGAATGCCCATCTATCTTGCTACGAGGCAGCATCGCTGCGACCACTGGGGTGCTCCATGACAGAAAGACGGGATCTAGGCAGTAGGGCCGCTTAGAAGGGCTTGTCCGAGTCGGGAGTGTCGTCTGCGCAAGGAGGAAAGCAAATATGGAAGAGCGAGAGCGTGTCAGGATGGCTATTCGTTGCGGCTCGTCCGTCACCCTGCATCCCTCGCTTCCGCGATCCTCGATGTATGCCAGGGCAAGAGGGACCGCTCTGGGCAAATACCGTCCTACATTCGCATCTATCGTACATCTGTTCATCCGCATCGCAACTGGATACTCACCCTTGAAGTATTCCCTCACAATGGGGACCTTGTCAAGAATGTCCTTCTGGATAAGAGGGACGGCAGAGCCGAGGAGAAGAACGGCCGAGCCTGCTGCGCCACCCCAAAGAGCAAGGGTGGGGATCCACCTGAGGGTACACAGACGGGCAAGGATAGCATGGAAGAGGACATGGCGCAAGAGTCAGCGGATATAGCCATGCAGTAAAGGAACCGCCGGCCTCAACGAGAATTGTTTCGCGCCAGCTGCGAGGTGCCTGTGGCAGCATTGCAAGTAATTACTCTAGCAGCAAGGCCCCTTTCGTCGGCACCCTGAGGCCACTTCGTGGACCACATCCCCTCTTCTCTCTGGCGGGAGTTTCCAGATGCGTGGCGGGCGCGCATCCCGCTCCCTTTCCCGCAAGAATCGCACAAACCGAACTCGGCGACGAGTGCCAAATACAAGTGCCTCTTCCCTCTCTTCTCCTGCAATCCGACCCTCAAAGATTGCCACTACCATGCAAAGCATGCTACGAACCTCTTGAGAGTGCCAGGCGTGAAGCGTCCGAGATGCGGCTGGAACTCTGGCTTGATGGACGCAGCGGCAAAGCGGGGCGTGGGCTGGAAGGCGCGGGGCGAGGTCCTAGCGAGGGCGCGAACGGCAGTAGGGCGGATCATGGCGGGTATGTGTGTGGTGTGACGTGAGGTGAGGTGCGTGCGAAGGAAATGCGCTACGTATGGAAAGGACGATATCGATACGATGCGACGAGACGACCCGGCGTACACCCGCGAACACATTAGAAATGCAGTCGGCTGGCTGGCTGGCTGCTGGTCACCACCCGTAGGCGTTCGGCGGGAGGCGGGAGGCGGCAGCGGACGCGGGCGGCCTGTCTTCTTCCTGTCGCGCCTGCCCACCCGGGCTCAGCGTGGCGCACGTGACCGGTCATTCTGGCAAGCCCTCGAACCAAGCCCGGACAGGGTCCAAGTCAATGCAAGCACCGATGATGGCTCAAAGCATTTGGCATTGCAGTGAAGGCTTCGCCTTGTAGCAGGCAATGGGCGATCCAATATTGACGCTCCTAGATGCAGGTGCGACTGACTGGGATCGAGACCTAGTGAAGTCATATGAGGTGACAGCAGAAACAGGGGCTACAAGACCCCGTGGCTTGATACGGGGACTTGACTCATTGGGCCATGTTGCACAAAGCTGCCAGGGACCTAGGTGCGAAGCCAAGAGCAGTTGAGAGACGAGAGGGGAAAAGTCTACAGCGATGCCTGCATATTGCTCCTCCTGGTGCGCTGCTGCAGACAAGTATTCCTAACCGGATGGATGCTCACAAGTAGCGAGGCAGGATATCTAATGAAGCATTTACTTTATCCAAATACTAGCGCTGCACCAGAGTACGTCCGAGAGAGACCTTGCATGACCGAGCTGGGGCGACCAGCACAAAACGGATAGACGCAAAGGGTAGATGAAATTGCTCCGACTAATCCGCGTCGCCCCAAGTCACAGATGCAGCCGAGACAACACTCGCGAGAGAGAGTAGGGTAGGCACAGGATGCATCTAGCAGCAACCTCCTTGGTTCTGCGCCTGGACATTTTGACCCTGTCCCACCTTCAGCGCCGACTTCCCTGGTCCAGCATTGTTCACCGTCGAGGAGCCCATTCTGTGCGAGGGGGCGCAAGGCCGTGTCAGCGTGATATCAACAGGTTGCACAGATGCCTGTCCGCGAGGCACACTCACCGGTCCTTGATTTGCTTGGCCATGGTCAAGAATGCTTGCTCGACGTTGGTGGCGCTCTTAGCGGAAGTCTCGAGGAAGGGAATGTTGAGCTGGTCGGCGAATTCCTGCGCAAGGGAAGGGGTGGCGGGGACCGTAGTCATCAGCAAAGCAAGTCGCGCGACCAACACACGATGAACCCTTGGAGGCTCGTGTCAGAAACCGACCTTTGCAACGTTGTACTCGACAGCCTTCTTGCCAGTCAAATCGCTCTTGTTGCCCACCAAGAGCTTGTTCACACCCTCGGTCGCATACCTGTCGATCTCCTGCAGCCATTGCTTGACATTGGCAAACGTGTCTGTGGGATGAAACGAGAAGCAAGCAGATGCATGAGAAGGGCTGGCATTGCGCACAAAGGATGCAAACTCCTGGCCCGATCGCTGGGCAGGGATTGTTCCCACATACCTTGGTCGGTGACATCGTAGACCACAATGATACCGTGAGCGCCCCTGTAGTACTGTAGGAAGGGGCGAGCAAGGAGGGAGGGGGAGGAAAGAGGGGCGGGGTTCAGTACCCCACTATCGCATAATTTGGCTTGCCACATCGCACCATCACTAACCGACGAAGTGATCGTACGGAAGCGCTCCTGGCCTGCGGTGTCCCACTGTAAGGGCAGCGGGGAATAGGGGAAGAGTTTGGCGTCAGCGTGTTGCGCTTTGAATGAGCCGCTAGAAGCGCGAGCACGCACAATTTGAAGCTTGACGGTTTTGCCCTCGAGCTCAATGGTGCGGATCTTGAAATCCACGCCGATTGCTGAAGGGGGAGGGGCGAGGGGGTGCGCATATAGCCAACGTGTGGCGGGCAAGTAAGGTCAATCACGGCCCAAGGAGCGGTTGGCTACGGGGCGTACAATAACAGCTCACTCGAGATATACGACTCGTTGTAGGTGTCGTCGGCGAAACGCAGGAGCAGACACGACTTTCCGACACCCGAGTCACCGATGAGAAGGAGCTGCGGGGATGGGTGGGCAAGGCAGGCTCAATGTCAGTTGTGGGATTGGGCGCACCATGGCCACAAGGCGAGATCATCTGGGCCGCACCTTGAAGAGAAGGTCGTATTCAGGGTTCATGGCGAAGGATTACACGCGAGGGTAAGGATGGCGCTGTGAAATGCGGTGGGTGCGAGAAAAAGATGAAGCCCGAATGAGAGGCGAGATGGCGTATGGCTTGCTGGCTATGGGGGGTTGGACAGAGTTAAGGGGGGTAGAAGAGGGAAAGAGGATCGAGCGTGATGTTTCCTTTTTTCCCTAGCGAGGCGGCAATGGCGGTGACGTTGAAAGTACAATGCTTTGAGAATCGGGATTGATGGTGGAGGGATTGGCGACGTCGACTGCGACGACGACGACGCTGCTGCTGCTGCTCTCTCGATACGGGCGGAGCATCAGCCTCAGCATGGGCCGCTTGACTGACTGACTGACTGACTGACTGACTGACTGACCTGACTGACTCTGGCCGACGCCGCCTCGACGCCCGGAGCTTGAGCGACAGGGACAAGGCTCAGCCGCTGGCGGGCAGTGGAGCAGAGGCGGTGCGCGTGGGTGGCGCGGCGAGGCGCATGCACTTTGTACAGGGGCAGGGTGGGACCGCCGTCTCAGGCAGGCGCCTGGACGCGGGCGTGTGTGATGTGATCGACCAAGCGTGAGCCTTTAGCCTGAGCCAGGCAGGAGTGTCTGTCACTCAGAGACACAACACACACACGCCCACGCACGCACGCACGAACGACGAGGGACGGAGATCGCGCGCACTCTTGGGCCAGACATGGCTCGCACTCTGTCCGTGCACGCGTCGCCGAGTCGAAGTCGAGACGAGACACACGCTCTCACACACACACCTTCGACGCCAAAGCCAGAGGAAACGCAACTCCTCCTCCAGGACCCACAGCGAGCCCCGTCAGCCTGCGGCACGACCACAGCCAGTACTCACAGCCCATCGCCGTCGCGACGGACACCACCAGCATTCCCTTCAGTATCCCGAGATAGACACTTCTTCCTAATCACCACAATCGCGGCCTACCTAGCTACCTGGCTTGGCCCATTCCGACGACATGGCTTCGCAGCCTCTGCGCCTACATTCGCGCGTGGCCGTGTCGAGGATAGGCCCCGGCACGGTCCTCTTTGTAGGGCAGACGTCCTTTGCAGCAGGCTTGTGGGTCGGCATCGCCCTCGATCCAGGCACGACGGGCGGCAAGAATGATGGCAGCGTGCAGGGAAAGCGGTATTTCGACGCTACGCCGGGCCAGGGTGTCTTTGTGCGCGCTAGCCAAGTCGAAGTCCTCAGCGATCCAGATGAAGAGGAAGAAGAGGCGTACGACGACGAGCCACGGTCTCGCAACGCAAGATTCACCGACGACGACGACGACGACGATTTCGACGACGGTGCAGATGATCTCCTCTCTCAGCAAGAGCCAGAGCCAGCCCCAGCCCCAATTCTTCCTCCTGCACGCCGCAAGTCCATTTCCACCGCCGTTCAGCACTCACGGCCTTCTGCTCCGACACCGAGCACCACCACAAGGACGCCCATGGCACGGTCCAGGTCAAGTGTCATTGCGCCTCGGAGAAGTCAAAGTCCTGAGAAGCCCTCGGCAGTTCGTCCTGCTCCTAGGCCTTCGTTGGCTTCCAGGACATCTGCCGCCTCCTCTGCCACTTCTGCTCATCTGCAGACGAATCCTCCCTCGACGGCGCGTCGGACGCTCGCCTCTTCGCCATCCAAGCCGCTGTCTCGCGCATCTCCCGTCAAGCCAGGCGCTCGCACACCGGCCTCTTCTGCCTCTGGACCAGCCTCGGGCAGAGCCTCCGCTGCTTCCAGCTCGGCAGCACCCATGCGAAGAATGCCGACGAGCAGCTCAGCCAGCTCGCTCGCCTCCCGGACCACGAGTCCTACCACGCCTGCCGCCCGCGCTACCGCAGCCCGGCCCACTTTGGGATCCGTCGCCGCCCAGGCGGCTCGAACGCCAACTACGGCCAGGGCTGGCGTGGTGCCCGGTACGCGTACTGCTGGGCGGACTACTTTGCCCGCCAATGACGGCGTCGATGCGCAGAGCGTCTCCGCCCGCACCGGGCTGCGGCCCGTGGCAAAGGCGCGGCAGAGCATGACCCCATCCTCGACTGCGCCCGCCGCTCGCTCTGCGCCTCGTCCTGCACCGCAGGCCAGGCTGGCTCCCCCACAGTCTGACTCGCCATCGACCCACGACGAGGACGATGGTTTCGGCCATCACCCACTCAGTCCGAGCGAAGGCGCCCGCAAACGGCTCGCTGCTGCCAAGGCAAAGATGGAAGCCCGCAGGCACGAAGACCTCAACGACTCCCTCGGCAACTCCTCTGAAGCCGAGGAGGATCTAGTCAATATGAGTCTCGAAGAAGAGCCCTCGATGTCCGCCTCCAAGTCGATGCCGACAATGTCCAGCATGGAAGTCACCTCTCTCAAGCGCGAAGTCGAGGAACTACGCGTCAAGAATCGGCTCAACGAGAGGCGGCGTGAAGAGGAGCGTGCCCGTGTAAAGGAGCTCGAGCAGTGGAAGGACGAGGTAGCCGAGAAGCTTCGCATGGCCGAGGGCTCTGCGGAAAAGGTTCAGACGATGTCTTCGCAA
This sequence comes from Quambalaria eucalypti, assembly GCA_004016185.1. Taxonomy (NCBI): domain Eukaryota; kingdom Fungi; phylum Basidiomycota; class Exobasidiomycetes; order Microstromatales; family Quambalariaceae; genus Quambalaria; species Quambalaria eucalypti. Next base: position 55,012 of record RRYC01000281.1, read on the forward strand.
TTGTTGTCGCTCCAGACTTCCGAGAAGGAGCTATCTCTGATCAAGGCCGAGCTAGAGGAGCGCATCGAAGACCTCGGCGAGCAGCTCGAGATGGCTGCCCTGGATCGCGAGATGGCAGAGGAAAAGGCAGAGGCGGCAGCAGCCGAGCTCGAAACCTTAAAGGAGATCAATGAGGAGATCTCACTCGAAGTCGAAGTCTTGCGGGAAGAGAATGCAATGTACGAACACGGACCTCCAGACGAGTCGGAGCGAACGTCGACGGGCTGGATTCAGTTGGAGAAGCAGAATGAGCGTCTCAAGGCAGCTCTCATTCAGATCCGCGACATCACCTCAGAGACTGACTCGGAGCAAAAGAAGAGGATCTCCGAGCTCGAAAAGGAGCTTTCCTCCCTCGCCGATGTGCAAGATTCGCGCGATGCATTGCTCGCCAAGCTACAAGCGAGTGAAGCCCAATTGGAAGACGTCAAGACCCAGCTCGATGACGCACTGGGCGCAGAGGAAATGCTCGAGCAACTCACTGAGCGCAATCTCTTCTTGGGTGAGCGTATGAGCGAAATGGCGGCAACCATTGAAGAGCTCGAGGCTCTGAAGGAGCTCAACGAGGAGTTGGAAGAGGTCCACGTTGAGACTGAGAAGCAATTGCAGGAAGAAGTGGACCTCAAAGACATGTCGCTGCGTGAGCGTCATGCACGTGTCGAAGCGCTCGAAGCAAATGCCACCGAGTACGAGGCGACCTTTAGTCAGTTCCGAGAGCTGGTGCTCAACCTACAGAACGACGTCGAGTCGCTGCGAGCCGAACGCGACGGCCTGGTCGAAGAAGGGCAAAACGCCCAACTCAACAGTCAGAGCCGTGAGATGCTCAATCTCAATCTCAAGTTGCAGTCATCTGCACTCAAGTCGCAAGCCCGCACAATCGATGCAGACCTGGGTCGCATGAGAGCGGAGCAAGCTTCGATGCAGCTCGAGATGGTGCAGCCCTACTTGCCAGCGCCCTACGTGGAAGAAGGAGACCAGGACGCAGTGGCTGGCCTACTCTTCTTCAAGCGAATGTCGACCAAGGCAGACCTCATCAAGAACGTCTTGGAAGCCAACCACGAGGTTTCGCAGGTATTGGGGACGATCACCTCTGACACCGCCGACGAGTCTCAACAGAGCGTGCCCGAGCACCTCGTCACCGTCTGCCAGTTGCGGCACTCGCTGGCGCATTTCTCGGCAGTCTGCAACTCGGTTGCGGCGATGCTTCGCCTCGCTCCTCCAAAGACCTTCTTGAAATGTGGTCGGATGTTCAAAGAGGTTCAGGCCGCAGTCGAGGGTCGCGTCGACGCCTTTGTCGAGGCGCTCCGACGCGAGGAGCTCAAGGAGGCCGACTGCGGGGCAGAGTTCAAGCGCTTTGTTCGGCAATTCGAGGAGCTCAGCTTTGCCTTGATGGTCGCACAAGAGGAGGAGATCCAACACATGCATACGATTGCAGAGCCAGGCATGCCCGTACCGTCCGGTGAAGGTGATCTGGCCGCCAAGGAAGTCGGCAGTGCGACCCTACTCGATCTCGATCTGGACACTCTCGCGGTGTCGATGTCGAACGCTTTGCAGGTCGTGGGCACCTTGTACTCGGGACCCGTTAATGAGACTGTGGAGTGGCAGCTGCAGGGACAGACATTGGAAGAGCGATACTTTGAGCCTCTGCATCGCCTTCTCACAGATATCAAGGCGACAAAGCTCCTCGCACGCAAGCTCTTCCGACGCTTGGCCAGCTTGGCATCCAACGACGAGGCCGTCTCCATGGACGCAATTGGGGAGCTGCCCTCCCTCGGACGCCTTAGCTCGAAGCTTGTTGCCTTTGCCACCAACCTCAACACTGCAATGGCCAGGTACACAAATGAAGTGCGTGCCACCAAGGCTCCATTCGCTCTTCAAGCCGCCTTGGATATCATTCGAGACGCTACGAGGGAGTTGCGTATGGACGAAGATGCGTCGACCACCGCAGCATCTCGCAGCGGTGACCCATGGAAGGAGGCTCTCGACACCACGGGCCACCTCGCCAAGGCCATCAGCGGCCTCGTTGCAGCGGCGACGGAACAAGAAAACGTCATCAAGCTGGCCGGCGTCGCGCCATGGCAGCCTCGTGCCGTGGCAGTGCATACCATTGCGGCCCACAATGCAGAGATGGAGCGTCGGATGCTGAAGCTACAAGACGATCTGCGAGATTTGTACCACCAGATCAAGGCTAGGGACGCGGCCTTGCAAGAATCCGCGATCAAGATCGAGCGACTAAACCGCCAGCTTGATCGCACCAAGGGGCAGGGAGAGGCACATGAAGAGGTCAAGTCTCGACTTGCTGAAGCGCGCCAACAGGCCAAGACGTACCAAGATGCGAATGAGTCCCTGCAGGCAGAGCTTGATGCGCTGGAGAAGACGAATGAGGAGCTGCGTGCTCAAGTCGCAGCGGGCGAAGATCTGCAAGGCAAGAGTGGCAAGCAGGCGGGCGCTGCAAGCACCGGCGAACCTGGCCCCGTGGCGTCGGGCGTCTCCTCTGGATTCGCCCTCCATCCAGGCGTGGCTTCCCTGCCGGCAGCTCACCTGGAGACTCACTACCTCCTCGATCAACTCGACGCTATGCGCGCTGCTCTCACATTCATGCGCGAGGAAAATGCCCTTCTGAAAGCAGCCGACTTTACTCGCGAGCTTGCGCACTTGGCACCGCTGGACCATGTGTCCATGGTGTCCGCTGGAGCAGCCGCAGACAGCCTCTCGCCCACTGATCAGGAGCTGCGCGAAGCAGAAGAGCTCATTGGAATGCCCCAGAAGCCGCGACCGGTGGGACCCAGTGACGAAGACCTTCGCTCCGTCGAGAGTGAGAGGCGGCACCTGTACTCGAGCTTGCTACAGCTCGCCGCCAGCCCTCGTCTGGTCACGCTTCCGCCTTTCCCATCCCGACTGCCAGCCAACAGCACCGCTGATGCTTCGACAGCAGACGAAGCCGCAGCGAAAGCCTCTCCCAAGCCAGATCCGGCCACTGGCAAGACCGGCGAACGGATACCTCTGCGTACGTGGCTGCCAGCCTCGAAGCTCCCGAGCAGACAGTACGACGCGCAGCTTGCCCTTGTGGAGAATATGACCACGCGCTTCGACAAGCTCCAGGAGCGGCGCAGCTCGGCCAAGCAGAAGCAGAGGCTGAGACATGGCATGCCGCTACACATGCCCATACTGAGGAGCATCGCAACTTAGCAGATGGTAGATGGTCCCGAATGCTCTCCCACTTCCTTTTGTTTATACCCCGTTCCGCATCGCATTGCTCCACATCGGCTTGTCCCCCTTGGTGCCTTTGGCCGTATTGGACATGACGCCATGCTTGTGCTACCCGTGCGGAAAAATGCCGGCGCAATAGGCCTGGCTGCATACAATCATCTCAATTTACTTGTGCGTGCCAGCCAGTCTGAAGCTGTGACGAAGGTGCAGGCGAGCTTCTCAGAAGGTGGAGCGAGCAAAACATGCCTGCCGACAGATACGTCATATGCAGGCACACTTGTCATCAAGGCTGTGTAGCTCAGTTGGTCAGAGCGTCAGCTTAACAACCTCGAGAGTGTTAGTACGCTGAAGGTCGCCGGTTCGATCCCGGCCAGAGTCATTTGTTTTTGTGCCCGTCCTCCTCGACGGAGGACGCGTTGAGCCAAGGAGTACAATGCATCCGCCCGGAACCCGAGATCACCTGCCTCGTCTTTCCACAACACCTGATTGATCCAACGCGGATCTTCTGACAACATGCTTGGTTCTCACGGAAATCCTGCTCGCGGCAGTTTCAGGAGCGACTTCACCGACGTAGCGGAGCCCACCGAGGCTCCCAGAAGTCCCGTCATCCAAGCCTATGCGGACGACGAGGGGCTTCGAGCCACAGTGGCCAATGCCAGAAGTTGGCAGACAAACGAAGACGCCAGGCAGACATTTCACGCAGCTCAGAAGGCCAATCTGCTCACCCCGCAGTGCGTCGTAGGGAATGAAGATCTGACCGACGACATCGAGCGCTACATCGTGTATGCAGAGCGTATCTTCCAAAGCACGGGAATGGGCAAGTCGCGTCTCACGCGCGAGCGTGGACATACGTTACCATCGCTTCATGAGTATCCTGCCGGCGAATGCGTGGTTTGTGTTGGCCCTGGGCACACACGCGGCGACCGGTCTTAGACCTGGAAGCGACGGTCAGCAAAGACATGACCAGAATTCGGACTCGATGCGATGAGCTATCGAGGGATTGGGCATCGTTCGCACCCTCTTCTCGACGCCACTCGGCAATTGCTCCGAGGATGCAGAGGAGCTCATGGCTCCAAGCGAAGTGGGCCGCGATCCCGCAGCTCGATGTTGCCTACTTCTTGTCGACACAAACGCTTCGATCACCGCTTTGGCGCCGCAATCACACAGAGAGAGGCCACAACGTCTGGCAAGATCTTCGGTCTCCCCAGCTTCTCGCACTTCTGCACCAACGCTTGGACTTGATGTCGACAGCGACAAAAGAGATCAACCGTCGAATTCCGATCTCGCGAAGAAACGCCGATAGCACCCACGTCCATTGTCACCTGGGCGTGCTCTTGGAGATGCCAAATGATTGCAGCGAGCTCCCGGTCAAGTCGGGGAACGGGGGCGGTGGTTGCATAGGTCGCAACGGGGTCCATGCGCCGAAACGGGCTGCTTTTCTAGCAGAACCGCCCACGTAGCATTTGGACGGACGCTCTGCAAGAATTCAAAATCTCGGTCTGCACGGACGTCCGTTGGACTCTGGTGCTTTCGGTGAGGGGGCGAGTCTTCCTTTCTGTCTTGGCTTCGGAACTTGCAGACTCAAAACATGAAGACCGACCCCTTTCTCCCTCAACAGTGAATGTGGGCAAAACGTCACTTCCGGAGAACTCCACTGCTACGCCTTCAGACCGAGCCCCTACGGCAGCCGACGGCACTTCGGGCAATGCTTCGTCGACGGCAGAGCTGGCTGTCCCAGATGGCGTTGGAAGCCTATCACACCAGTGAGGCTCTTCGGGGGACTGCTTGCAGGACTTTCTCAGCGTAGAAAAGGATCCATCTGTCTCCGAGAACGCAATCTTCACCGCGTACTCAGCAATATGGGCGCGGTTGATCCTGCTATACGGCGCAGACATCCTCCTCTTAAACCGTCAGTATGCCGCCAGTACGGGGGCCTGCCCCACCATCCAGAGTCTGGTTTCGCAAGCTCGATCAGAGATTAAGCTGAAGCCGGCTAAAACTCCTGCATACCGGGTCTTCGAGGATATTCGGAAGGCAATCCTTCATTACAGCTTCTTTGACAGCGAATTCATCGGAGAAGAACACACACTCTTAGCAAAGACTTTGGTTCATCACGAGGAGGTGCTGACCGCCAGCTGAATACAATAGGTATCGAGCAAATCCAAGACAAGGCGCAACGATGTGGGCCGGACGCTCGCTACCCGTACTCTAGAGCAGCGGCACGGGAAAGTCGAGACTGATGCGGCAACTCAACAGAGCGGCGGGAAAAGGCAATTTTGCAAATTTCACAGAATTTATGCTCTATCTCAGAGACGATGGTGAGTACAGTGCTCTGTGTGTCAAGGAAGCCCCGGCAGAGACTGATTCTCTTACCTTCTTTATCATTTGCAGAACCTGATTCAATTTACTACCCAAGTATCCGACGGCGTCGTCCGAGACCATCTGACTCAGGTTGAACACCGTCCGGGTTGGCGTCACATTTGGAGGCTTCGACTACACAGGTAGCTTCATTCGGGCACTGTGGGAGGTCGCTCCCTCGCAAGGCCTGCATTCACCCGCAGGTGCACTGGCGCATGAGCAAGGAGAAGCCGGGTGCCACCTGTAGTCGCCAGACATCTTGAACGTCATAGCTCGCCATTCAGTGCGCCTTCACTTCCCTCGCTGTACATATGTTCAAAATTTCTCTCATGTTTGGCTAATGCACAAGCCTTGCAATCTTCGCGCTGTATGTGCAAAAAAGCAAAAAGAGAGGCACGAACCGGGATTGAACCGGTGACCAATCGGGGGCACAGGAACTCCAAGTTCCCTGAATTGCAACCGACTACATCTACCACTGTGCTACCGCGCCCTTGTTGAATTTCAGACCGTTGGGCGGCATTATAACAGTGATGACTTTCCGGTAGCCCGCGGGACATTGACAGCGCCTCATTAAGTCAATGCGACAGTCACTCTGAGGCAAGGAATAGTACGCAAAACGGGCAATGGTATGATAGCGAAGTACACAGACGGAATTCAAGACGATACAGGATGGAGAAGGAAAAGAGAAGCAGACTCGCTCCAAAGGCAAGATCTGTGCAAGAAAGTTTGATGCAAGAAAGTTTGAGAGAGATGGGCAAAGTCGTCATTGCGTAGCGGGCACCTGGACGCCGCTTGAGCAGAGAACAGGGTAGGGCATGCAAGCCGGGCGTGAGAAGAAGCATGAGAGATCGTACAGCTAGCTTTTTTCGAAGCAATTGTCCCGTGGCAACAAATCAGGGATGCGACAGGGTGCCTTCCTCTTCCAGGCGCGAATATTCTTGAGTGCCCATCATTCTGAGAATGTCCAACATGGCCTCGTCAGGGACGAGGCTAGTACGTGCGCCCAACTCCAACAGGGCTGCAGCTGGGTCCTCGCCGGGAGGTAGGTTGAGCCTTCCACTTTGCTCTTGGGAGCTATTGCCACCGACGCTCTGTGGGTGCTGTTGGTGTTCGTCCGCGTTGTCAGAGAATTGTGCTGCCACCTCCAGTGCATCCGAATACACCGAATGTTCCCGCGGCAGACCACGCTGAGCGCCATTGGAAGGCAGACGCTGGTGGGCCGTCGCAGGACTCAACAGCCCCGGGGTGGCCAGCTTGTTTGATTGTGGCTGGCCATCCCGAGCGGCAGCTGAGGCGGCGGCGTCGGCCTGTAGCTGCTCGAGCAACTTGTCTGCATCCACAGACACATCGAGCGTTTCGTTTGCTTCAGCGAATTCTGCTGGGCTCGTGGCGTCCAGGGTTTCGTCGCCGACGGTTGCCTGTGTTGTGTCGGGCTCATCCGGAGTGACCTCGATATCGACCGGGGGGTCTGTGAGGTCGTCGCTCCCGCGATTGCTGGGATCAGGCGCTGTCTCCGCCGCTGCAGACGATGAAACAAGCGAGGATGTGTCCGTCGCAGAGAGGTCGTCCGCATCAGATTGCGCGTCCACGATTGGCAAGTCGCCCTCGACAGTGCTCGCAGTCAACCCAGCCATCGTCGTCGCTTCGCTTCCAGCCGAGCCGAGAGGTGTCTTGTCGGGTTCGGCCACAATCTCTTGCTCTTGCTCAGGTTCCGGCTCAGGCTCAAAGAGCCAGTCGTGGAAGCTCGTGATCAGCTTGACGATATGAGCCGCCTTGCCAAGCTGACCGAAACTCTCGGCCACCGATGTCGCCGAGGGCGGCGGATTGAGCAGAGAAGTCGCGAAAACGAGGCCAATATTATGCGGCAGCATCAGATTGTGCTCGCCTTCCTCGACTACCCGAGCGAGATGCTCCGAGATACGGCGCAGCAGGTCAAAGTGAGGTTTTGGGAACTCCCAGATTGCGTCGCGAATGGCATAAAGCCGATCGTCGTGGTTCGCAATCTTCTCGGCCTCGAGCATACGGTGATAGAACGCAAACGGAATCGCGGGCTCAGGCAGCTCGCGGAACCAGAGCTTGACAGCGCCGGCAATGGTGTGAACATCGCTGAATTCGCCGTGTTGCAGGTCAATGGCCTCGGGCGGCTGGGTGGAAAAGGCTTGCTTGAGCGCTTCGATGGAATTCTTGGCGCCCGAGATACGGTAGATGCCCGTCTCTCGGAGGCCGCGCGCTTCGATCTCGGCCAGCATCCTCTCCAGGCCAGCTGGCACTTGGCGACCTTCCTTCTCAACTAGGGTTGTGATGTCCAATCCATACAGGGGAGTCATGGCCACGTTTCGGTTGCGGCCACCAGCTCCGAACTGCCGTCGTGAATCCGCAGAGCGCGGAGGCTGCGGCGCTTCTTTGATTGCCGTTTCGAGGTGGGTGGTCCAGTCCGCCATTTCGGCCGGTCCAGCTGCCTGCAAGAGCAGGTGGGTACCTTCTTGAGACGTCAGGTGAAGGACAAAGGAGCGCTGCGAGTTGTTCCATACGGCCAACTGTGCACCTCCAAGACCAACAACCAGGGCAGGCTTTTGTGTCGGAACCGCATACAGAAGGTCATTGTGAGACCGAGGCAAGTGATCAAGGCGGTCTGCCTTTTCAAGGTTGCCCATTAGCCCCGTCTGTCGCACGGCTCCTCGGAACAGCGCAGTGACTCTTCTTGAGCGCTTCTCCTGCGAAGGAACAGCGCCCGCTTGACCCGAATTCAGGGACATTTTCCCCATAAATTCTTGCGCACCTAACGTGGGAGATCGAGTTGCCGCGGCGCGGGCAGCAGCTTCGTTAGCAGCAGCCTCTTTGAGGCCTTCGAAAGCAATCCGGTCTCGATGCTGCTTCTCTGACTGGTCAGCAAGAAGCCTTTGGAACAGACGGTAAGCTCGGTAGCTCGACCGCCCAGAGATTGGCGGGGCCATGGCAGCCTCGTGGGCAGCGTCCTCCTTGAAGAGATTTCGGTTCCATAAGACCCTCCGGATTCTCCTCTGAATCAAGCTCAGACGATGACTGGCCAGCTCTGCGGCATTGGAGTCTGCAGCAGTCGGCTTGACACCCAAGGACGACTCGATGAGGTTGAAAATGACCTGTGAGCGTCCAAAGTCGACGAGCGTGCTGTCGGAATGCACGAGCGGGGTCTTGCGAGACACGCTCTGGGCAATGCATCTGAGTAGCCAGGCAGGATCGGGAATCGAAGGTGCTACAGCGGCTGCGTTAAGGCGCGCGAGAGCGTCCTTACGGGGAAGCAGGTCGGCGAGGCCTTCTCCGCTGGCACCACGAGCAGTGCACACCTCTTGCCAGGCTCGCACAAAGAACTTGCTCTCCGGACTCGTCAGACTGATGACGATGACGCTTTCGACGAAGGATCCGACCGTCGCTTCTTGCAAGGGCGCACTCGCAGCAAGGGGCGTCGAGCTTGGCTCCTCTTGTCGGGCATTCAGCATGCGCGCCCTGCAGATCCAGACAGCATCGAGCAACTTCTCGATCCTGGCCTGTCGTTTCCATAGGCCGATGCGAGACTCCACGCTACGCGCAACGGGGGCGAAAGCAAAGAGTGAGGGGTCAGAGAGACAAGAGGGTCAGTAAGGCTGTTCATGTAGCGACGCAATAAGGGCAATGTATGTTTGACTCACATGTGGCCCTGCACCCATGCTCGCAACAGCACTTGCGCGCCGCAAGCGTCTCGCACGGCCCACGGGAGACGATGGTACAAGGAGACGGCACTTCTGCCTGGCGTCTGTGTGTTCAAAGACTCGAGTAGCTTGCACATGTTGATGATCTGAGGCTCCTCTGCTTGATGCTCACGCAACGCGTGCCAGCCCATTGGGTCCGAGGCTTGTCGCTCAAAGAGTTCGGCTACGATGAGGAGATCCGTCTCTGTGATCTTTTCGAAAAAGGCACAAGCGACCGAGTCCATGTAGTCGACCAGCTCCCCGGCGGTTGCCTTGTCAAAGTCGAACACCTCGGAGTCCTGCTTCTTGTTCTCCAGGCCCGTTGACGAGCCGGTTGCCCCCTGGGATGCGGGCGCAGGTGGTGCCTTTGCATTTGCTCGCAGCATGTTGCTCTGCAGCAGCGATGCTACCTCTTTAAGACTGGCAACCGACTTGGAGTGCTCTGTGTCATCGGGGTTTGTGGACTGCGTGGATACCTGTTTCGTAATGAAAGCCATCAATGAGGCATACAGGTTGGTATCATCCATGAAATCCTGGGTGTAGCGATGTGCCCAGAGTCGCAGTACAGCAGTGACCCCTTGGCGGATTCTTGCAACGTAATCCCAATCCACAGGCTCTAGGTTGGCGCCAGCTGAGGCATCGATCAGACTCCAGCTTGGGAAGCGGCTCGTATTGGGCGCCTGTGCCAGACCATTAATCTCCTTGCCCGCGTTGACTGCAGCAACGAACCTCTTGCGCAAAAAGTCGAAAAGGACAATGGGGCTGCAGGTAGTCCTGAACGTGGCGAGGAATGCAGTCCGATATGCCGTCAAGTCCATTGTGAGGCGAGACCTGCGGACTCCTTGGAGTGGCTGCTCGCCATTGTCATCAGACAAGGAGACGGTAAGGTCAGAAACCCCCAAGACCAAGACATCGACCAGTCGTTCCAAGGTCGCAGCCTTGATGGTCACCTGCGTGGGGACCAAGGTCTCGACAAAGGAGCTCCGGTTGGAGGCAGGCAGACTAGACCTCTTGGAGATCTGCGAGAGGGGCCGAGATCCTCTGCTCAGTTCCTGCGAGAAGCGTTTCCCTGTCATCGGCGATGAGGGAATCGACGAAGGGGTGAGTTCTGAGGCCCTTAGGATCAAGTCTGAACCGATCCTGAAGAGGGTCTCGTCATCTCCTGTACTCTTGCCGCCCCATTCCGTAATTTGTCCATATGGCCCCTTCAGACCCCTTTGACTAGGCGTAGGGAAAGTCTTGGATCTAGCCAGCGATTGAATCGATGCTCGCATAAGTGGTGTACCACTGAGGGGCGAGCGGACATACTTCGAGGGGCGAACAGTTGCATCGGGATCAGAACCTCCGGCCGTGTTGCGATGGCCTTCTGGAGATGTGACAGCAGACACTGCCTCTTGTCGGTCGAGCAGATCCAGCGTCGGCAGCGGCTCGGCAAATACTAGCGGGAGAATCGCTTTTGCCGCGATTGAAGGGGTGAATGCCGGCCGCCATCGTAGGTCGACGTTGCCCAGACCTCGCGGTTCCAACTCCAGGGAGATTGCCAGGTATGATGAGATTGTGCACGTGCTCCGGGAAGCAGCCGACAGCTGAAGCAGCTGCTGAAATTCCTTGATCGGCTGACCAATGGTTACAATAGCCTCGGGGGATAGCGCTGCGCCCTGGCAGGACTCTTTGAACCACGCCTCAGCGGTGCCATATACGGTAGCAACGGCCTCGCTGAGGCAAGACACAGGCAAGCGTCCAGCAGTCTTTTCCGCTGCCTCGTATTGCTTGGCGACCCGAACGAGTGAGTCGCCGAGAAAAGGCAGGCATTGCGGCAATTTGCCGTCTCTTGCCTTGAGGTGCCTGCTGGTGACGGCGGCCATCGTCAAGGCGGAATGGATTGGATCGGTACTACTCTCGTTCCAGTGCATCTTGGCGAGCCTTGGTGACCAAGCATTAGCAACAAGGCTCCTGTCGCCGTCAGAAACGTAGCGCCAAGTCTGATCCAGGCGTGCCACGGCGCGGGAACAGAGCGCGACCATGATTGCGGTCCAGCCAAGGAGGTCTCCAAAGCTGAGCAGAAAGGACGCGATGGCGACCCAATGTCGGAGCAGCGAAGCCCGGTGCTTGGCTGCAGACGCAGCTGTGTTTGTCTGGGAGGGCAGAGCATTCGGATCGAGGATGTGGTCGAGGGCGAGTTTTGTGAGAAAGTGAAGCTGCTCTCCATTGAAGCTAAACAGGTAAGGAGAGGACCCAGGGATTTGCGAGCCGTCTTCTGTAGATGCGTCTCGCCCACGCGCAAGCGTGGAAGTCCACAGACGAGGGACTGCCAGCGCCTTGAGCCGATCAGCATGAAAGATCTGGATCTGCTGCGCAACCTCCATGGGGTCGAAGCTGAGAAGGTCTGAAGCTGAAAGATGACCCTCAGCCAACGAAGCGAGCTTGGGACGAACGACGGCTGCGGCGTAATGAGCCCAGTCGGTAGGCGGTTGCTTGATCGCCTGCGTTTCTCGCTCCTGCAGCGACACGTTTGCGTCAGTTGCACCGACCATCTTTGACAAGTCTGAGATGGTTGTCGCAACCCTCTCGGTGATCACTTCCGCATAATGAGACCGCAATACCTCCAACGTCGTGATCGTTCGGCTGCGCATGCCATCTTGGAAGGCCTCGACTTCGTCTTCTTGGCCCAGCTGCTTCCCTTTGCACTGACTCCCAACTTTGACTGCTGCGGCGTCAAGCACTGCCTCCTGCATGTGCTCCATAAACTCGCCAATCGTCTTGCCAGAAAGCACAGTGAGGTAGAGCACCACTTGCGCCAAGGTGGTCACATCGGAAGGGTCATCCTCAGGCAACAGCTGCGATGCAAAGACCAGCTCGTGAGCAAGGGCTTCGAGAGAGCCACTGGCTAAGCGCTCAACCCAATGCGATGGCCGATGGAAGTCGGGTACGAGCTGCAAGTCGGGATGCCGGCCAGGGAGATGCCAAAAAGGCCCCTGCACTACTTCCTCTTCTTCCATGGGTATCGTAGGAAGGGGGGCCTTCTTGGATGGCGAGCCGGCAGCGCTCCGCGGGATCGCGCCACTGCCAGATGGTTCCGTTGCTTGGAGCAATTCTTGCGTACCGAGTCCACTTTGCTTCAAGAAGTCGGCATTGAGGGGCTGTGCGCTGTACTCCCTACCACCCACTGACCGGCTGGGAGCACTGCCTGGGACCACCGAAGTTGGAAACAGATTCTTGACGTCATCGCTGAGACTGCTCGGTGGCTTGTAAAAGAGCAAGCTACCATCGCGTAGCAGCACCTTGTAAGGCTTCCATCCCTTTGAAATGTCCTTCTCTCGCTGACCGGATCCCGCCGTCAAGTGTGAGAGAGACAGTGAGATGTTGACGTTTCGACCCAAGAAGCCCTGATGCTGCACGCCGGGAGGCAGCGGAGGAGCTATGGTACTCTGTGAATCTGTAGAGAAACTACGCTCCGGAGGCACACCAGGACTGCGGAGCTTTTCCATGACATTGGATGCGCCGGCAGCAACGTTGCCCAGACTGAAAGAGCTGGCCAGGCTCGAGGCGGTGCCCTTTCTGTCCCTTCCGGTACTGGACGGACTGAAGAAGCCGTCGGACCCCATAGGCAACTTGGAAGACTTGCGCTGATGGCCACCCGCCGGTTCTGGAGATGGGCTGAGACCGCGAGAGGGAGGCCACGGCGCACCGCCCAAGGACGGGGAAGGCGAGAAGCTAGGAGCAGAGCTAAAGGGTATGGCGTCGGCTCTCGAGCCGCTGGGAGACATTGCTCTGCAGGGCACTTGGCCCGAACTTGGCTGCAACGACGACTTGCCTGCCGCCTCAGAGGGACGCAAAGAGCCTAGATCCGAGGGTCTGCCCCAGGCTTGCGCAGGCACCCCATGCTCTCCCCAAGTGCCAACGGCACCGCTTGCCTGAGGGCTGGCGGCATATAGACCAGGTTGCGGTGACGGACTCCGGATACCAAGACCTCCAGGAGAGCCGACGGGTGGTGCACTGAGATCGTCGACGCTGCGAGCAAAGCTTCCCTGTGGACTAGGCGATCTGAGGTAGGCTCTGTCCTCTGCAGAGCCAGGAATCTGCTGGGGTATCGAGGGCACGCGCGGCAGGTCGGCCGTACTGAGTGATGGACTCGGGAAATCTCTGCGGGCATGTAGGTCGCCTTGACTCTTGCTAAACTGAGCATAATGATTTGACCCACTCTGACCCATACCTGCAAGGGGACTGTGGGCGCCCTTGGTCTGGCCTGCATGCCCGGGCACGGCATGCTTGGAAGCATAGGAAGGCTTGCGTTCTCGCGAGAAAAAGCCCTTTTTCGTAGGAGACGAAAGGGAGCTGATGTCCGTGTCCAGCGATGGTCGACTGACGCTCTTGAGGCGGAGATCACTAGACGAGGACTGCGCAGCGTGGGAGCCGTAGGGCGCTGGATACGAGCCGGCAGAGGGCGGTCCACGAGACATGGATGGGCGGCAGATGGCCGTCTGAGGCCCGTCCTCATGCAAGCTAGCCAAGGAACCGAGTGAATTCGAGTAGATGAGGCCATTATTGGAGGAGCCGCCTCCGTGCGCGGGAGAGGTTGCCTGAGAGGATCCAGCAAACGTGTTCTTGGCCTTGGAGAAAAAGAAGTTGAGAGCTGAGTGGCTCCTCCCAACTTGCTGTTGCTGGTAGTGGTATTGCTGCTGCTGCTGCTGAAGGTGAGGCTGGCCTATGGAGATTGCGCTTCCCTGGCTGCTCTGAGGTTGATGGCTGACAGTAATGGACGAGGGCGGCGGCATGGCTTCTGCGCTGGTGCTCGGAGGGACGCGCTGGACATTGGAAGGTCCATGTGCGTGCTGATCCCTGCCGTAGAGTTGATGGGGCGAGGACGCCCCTCCTCCTCTCAGGAGATCAGCAGAGTCGCGGGCATGGGCAGGCCTGCTCGGTATTGGCTGGTATGGCGTTGGACCGCTTTCGTCGGGCGTGCGGGGTGAGGAATAGATGGAGTCTCCGGTGGCGTAGGAGAAGCTGCCACTCGCTGAAGGCGTGGGCTGGTCCTTCTTCTTATTGCGCCGCAGCATCGCGGGCGTCGGGATTGCTTGTGTTTACCGATGCGGTGATGATAAAGGTGATGTTGTGGCGAGTCCTTGTGCACCTAGCGGCGACTCAGCGCGTACAGGAAGCGTACAGGCAGCACACGGATGGGAATGATTCGCGGCGTGCACCTAAAGGGGGCAGAGTGTGCCCCACCGCTGATCGGCAGTGGTGATGAGGTGCTCAAGAGGATAGCTTTGAGTGTGGGGAGGAGGGAGGCGTGTATTCGTCTCGGATGTCACATAGACCAGCGACTAATCGGCAGGTCTGCAATGTTGATCGTGACGGGTCCCACGAGCGGCCGGCGACGATGATAATGTGAGAGCAGTAAGGATGAACCGTGACCAGGTTGCCGGACCACGCCGCGTACTGAGACGAAGCGATAGCCAAGGCGCTGGACCGCTGGAGGTCGGGTCTTTCACTTGAAGCGGGGCGGAGCTTGCGTGGAACTGAATTGATCCGCGTGCGATCCACACGACGCGCGTACGGTCCGGTCGCCTTGTACACAAAGTGATGATTGTGCGTGGGATTGCGACTCCGTCGGACAAGAGAGCGTGGGCGGAGTGATTGCGCGGCGGCACACGAGTGGGCTGGGCTGGGCTGGGCGGGCGTCGGCGGCGTCAGCAAGGGATTGAGGGAAGAGGTTCAAAAGAGAGTGAGAACGCGAGCGAAGGTAGACGAGTAGACGAATAATATGAGACGAGCGCAGGGGAGAGGTTGGTGTGTGGGATGTGTGGGACGATGGAGTCGAGGTCTGAACGGGATAGGGCAGGGAGGTTGGCTTGCGGCGAAGGAAAGCGGCCACGATGGGGGTGAGGAGCAATGGGGAGCGTGAGGAGCAGTGGGGGTGAGTGAGAGCGCACTACGTGCGTGGTGCGTGGTGCTGCTTGGCTGGGTGGCTTGGGCACGCTTCGGACAGTTAAGGTACGGTTCTGTCTGGCTGTCTGGCTGTCTGGCTG
>RRYC01000282.1:0-15221 GCA_004016185.1 Quambalaria eucalypti
CGTCCTGCCTACCCCTCCCCCCCACCCCCCACCTCGCTGCGCCACAATGGCCACGCCCGCTCAGGGTGACGAGCCCCCCGCCTACCCTCCCCGGGCATGGTATCGCAAGGTGCCCTTTGTGCGGGCTCGCCCCATCGAGGAGCCCCTCTGCGTCCCGGAAAAGTCTGCCGACGACGTCGAGGATGGGCGAGAGCCGCAGAACCCCACCTTTCCCGAGATGCGCGCCAACTTCCTCTCGAAGCTCACCTTCCAGTGGCTCAGCCGCATCCTCCAGATTGGCTACACCCGCCCCTTGAGCGCCGAGGAGCTCTACTCGATGCCCGACCACCGCACGGCACAGTACTACGCCGAGCGCCTCGAGGCTGCGTGGGACCGCCGCGTACAGGCTGCCAAGGAGCAAGAGGCCAAGCTGGCCGCAACGGGTAAAGTTGCGCCTACGCGGACGCTGGGTGTGCGTGCTCTCAACCTCGTGCGCCTCCGCAAGACGTCGCAAGAGGACGTCAAGCCCAAGGCGAGCCTCCTCTGGGCGCTCAACGATGTCATCCTCGAGTGGTTTTGGATCGGTGGCCTGATGAAGCTCGTGGGCGACCTCGCCATGATTACCTCGCCCCTCATGGTCCGTGCCATCATCGACACCCTCGGCGACGACGACAACTCCTATCAGCAAAAGCGCGGCTTCGGCCTTGGTGCCGGTCTCTTCTTGCTCCTCCTCCTCTCGGTATTCGGCAATGTGCACGGCTTCTACCGCGCCTACTCGACTGGTATTGCTCTTCGCGGTGCCCTGATTCACGTCATTTACCTCCGCGGTACCAAGCTCTCGGAGCGGGCGCGCACCACGGGCCTCGGCGTCGGCAAGCTCATGTCCCTCGTATCCGCCGATGTCTCCCGCATCGATTTCTGCTGCGGCTACTTCCACATGGCGTGGACGAGCGTCGTGCAAGTCATCGTCTGTCTTGCCCTCATGATCTACTCGCTCGGGTACAGCGCGCTGCCCGGCTTCGCCCTGGTGCTCACCATGTACCCGCTGCAGGACGTCATGGTCAAGAAGCTCTTTGCGCTGCGCAGAAAGTCGATGCCCTTTACCGACGCACGCATCAAGGCCGTCGTCGAAGTCGTGGCCAGCATCCGCCTCATCAAGACGTACGCATGGGAGAGTCCCCTCTTGGCCAGGGTCGGCAAGCTCCGCGCTGCCGAGATGGGCATCTTGAAGAAGCGTCTCTTGCTGCGTTCTCTGAACACGGCCGTGTCGTTTACGCTGCCCACCATTGCCGCCGTCATCAGCTTCATCTGCTACTCCGCAACGGGACACGACCTCGAGTCTGGCGTCATCTTCTCTTCGCTCTCCTTCTTCCTCTTGCTCCGCACGCCCCTCATGATGCTCCCCATTGCCCTCAGCTCCATTGCAGATGCCAAGGCCGCACTCGAGCGCCTTACAGCGTTTATGAATGCTGACCTCCGCGAGCCAGACCCGCCCATCCAGGAGGGTCTGCCCGATGCGATCCAGGTCCGCAACGCTGCCTTTATCCACCACGACGAGGACCTCGATGAGGAGGCTACCGAAGTCGGACACGGCGAAAAGGATGGCTCCCACGACGGCGAAAAGGAAAACGCCGACGGGAAACACGACGAAAAGGCAAGCCTGGGTGGTGTTCCGCGCAGGACTCGCCTCCGCATCCACGACTTTTCCGTCAAGCGCGGGGAGCTCGTCGTTGTCGTGGGCGCCGTCGGATCTGGCAAGTCTTCGCTGCTGCGTGCCCTGCTGGGCGACATGCGCGAAGTCTCCTATGGTGGACCTGCCGACTTGTGTCTGGGAGGTGCCGTAGCTTACTGCCCGCAGACGGCTTGGCTCCTCTCTGCCACGATTCGCGAAAACATCGTCTTTGGCCGCGTGTACGACCCAGTCCGCTACGAGGACACGCTCCGCAAGTGCTGCCTCGCTGCGGATCTCGCTGTACTCCCCGAGGGCGACATGACCGTCGTGGGCGAAAAGGGCGTGTCCCTCTCTGGCGGGCAGAAGCAGCGCATCTCCCTTGCGCGTGCCGTCTACTCGGGCGAGGACAGGCCTCTGCGCTTGTACGACGACTGCTTCTCTGCGCTCGACGCACACGTCGGCGCACAGGTCTTCAACAATGTCATCCTCGAAGAAAAGGCGCTTAATGCCAGTCGAGCGGCTGCACGCCCGCAAAAGCAGATTACGCACCTCCTCGTCACGCACTCGCTCGCCATTGTCCCACATGCTGACCGCGTTGTATTCCTCGAGGGCGGAGAGATCCGCGAGCAGGGTGCCTTTGCGGAGCTCATGGCACGCGATGGGCCATTTGCCAAGCTCATGAAGTTTGGCGTCAAGCAGCAGGGCGAGGCGGGCGAGGCAGATGCTGAAGCCGACGCCGACGCCGACGCTACCGTCGACGCTCCTGCCGCAGCCAAGAACCTGTCCGCTACCGAGGCCGCTGCCCAGCCCGAGACGCAGACGGCGGTCCCCGAGGTTGCTGCCGACAAGAATGAGGGTGCTAGCCCTGCTGCCGTCGAGAAGAGCGCCGCGCCTGCCGATGGCGAGAAGAGCAGTGCACCCGCCGATGGCGAGAAGCCCGCCGCCCCTGCTGCCGCCGAACAGAAGCCCAAGGACGTCATGCAAAAGGAAGAACGCCTCGTCGGTTCCGTCACGTGGCGGACATACGTCGACTACATCCTCCTCGGCAATGCACCCCTCACTGCACCCCTATTCATCATTTCCATTGTCGCATTCCAGGCCACCACCATCTTGAGTCCCCTGTGGCTGAGCTGGTGGGAGGACGAGCGGTGGTCGTACATCAGCCAGGGTACCTACATGGGCGTCTACGCTGCGCTGGGCTTCGGGCAGTCAATCGGTCTATTCTGCATGAGCGCCTCGTTTGCCCTCTTTGCATTCTGGACGTCGAAGCACATCCACGCACGGGCGGCCGAGCGTATCCTTCACGCGCCCCTGTCCTTCTTCGATACGACGCCGCAGGGCCGCATCACGCACCGCTTCTCCAAGGACATTGATGCCGTGGACAACGTCGTTGGCGAGACGCTGCGCTTGTTCATCTCCACGGCGGTGCAGGCCCTCGGCTCCGTTGTCCTCGTTGCGATCATCCTGCCGTACTTCCTGGCCATTGCGGCCGTCGTCGTCATCCTCTACGTCTGGACGGGCATCTTCTACCGCCCCGCCGCGCGCGAGCTCCGCCGCCTGAACAATGTCCTGCGCTCCAAGATCTACGAGCACTTTTCCGAGTCCCTCACGGGCATTAACACGCTGCGGGCGTACGATGCGCTGCGGTCCTTCCAAGTGGACAATGCGCGACGCATCGACTCGGAGAACCGCGCCTACTGGCTGTCGATTGCGTGCCAGCGTTGGCTCAATCTGCGCCTCGACTCGATGGGCGCCCTCCTCTGCTTTGCGACGGCACTCCTCGTCGTGGGTCTGCGTGGCTCCATCTCCAGCAGCAGCGGCGGCGTGGTCCTGTCGTACATGGTCACCGTGCAGAGCGTCTTCGGGCAGATGATCCGCCAGAGTGCCGAAATCGAGAACAACATGAACTCCATTGAGCGACTCCTGCACTATGCTCACAAGGTCCCGCAGGAGGCCCCGCACACACTCAAGAGCGACGCCGCACTCGAGAAGCGCGGCTGGCCGGAGCGTGGCGCCGTCCGCTTCGAGGGGCTCACTGCGTCGCACCGCCCCGAGCTGGAACCAGCCCTGCGCGGCGTCAACCTCGATATCAAGCCGGGGGAGAAGATTGGCGTCGTGGGCCGCACGGGCGCAGGCAAGTCCACGCTCCTCTCGTCGTTGCTGCGCGTCATGGAGAGCTCCCAAGGGCGCGTGACCATCGACGGCGTAGACACACGCGAGGTCGGACTCTCCCTCCTCCGAAGGCAAATCTCCGTCATCTCCCAGGATGCCGTCCTGTTTGCTGGATCGCTGCGGTACAACCTCGACCCGTTTGAGGAGCACACCGACGCGGACCTTTGGCGCGCTATGAAGCAGGCTCGGCTGGTAGAGACCGAAGAACCTAGCAAGGACGCCGAGGCGTACGCCATTGCAGACTCTTCCGATGCAGCATCACCGGACACCGAGATCCAGCCCGCGACGCCCACATCCCCCACCTCCACCGCCGGCGCCGCCAACCGCTCTCGCCCGCTCTCCCTCGAAATGGAAATCGCAGCAGATGGGTCCAACCTCTCTCAAGGTCAGCGCGCCCTCGTCTCCATTGCACGGGCCCTCGTGAAGCGCGCGCGGATCGTCGTCCTAGACGAAGCGACTGCTTCCGTCGATGTAGACACGGACGCCAAAATCCAGGATATGCTCCAGGATAGTTTGGGTGACTGCACGTTTATTACTGTGGCGCACAGGCTGGATACGATTGTGGGGGTGAGCGACCGCGTAGTCGTCATGGAGAAGGGAGAAATCGCCGAGTTTGATACGCCGCTGGCGCTGTATGAGCGCGGAGCGGCGGCGGCGGCGGCGGCGGAAGGTGTTACCCCAGCTGAGAAGCAGACGGAGACGGAGAAGGAGACCGAAACGGACGCAGAACCCTACTCTGCCTCCCGCCTCTTCCGCCAGCTCTGCGACAGCGCAGGTATTTCAGGCGACGATATCCGCAAGGCGAGGGAGGCGGTGCAGGGCCGCGCAGAGGGGCGGGAGAGGGCGCGTGCCGGTGCCGGTGCGGCTGCGGGGACGCAGGCGTAGACACACAGCGCCATCACATCCCCAACAAAAGAAACCAAAAAACCTACTAGAAGTAGTAGGACTCGACTCCCAATCTCCTTCGTTCTTCCGTCCCATGCCCGGACGCCGTATATATCTCACCCTACTTTGCATTTGTCTGTCTCTGTCTTGATTGGATGGATTCGCACTGCGCACAACTGCACGTACGCACGCACGCTACAAAATATATTAGACACGTTCTTTGCCATTGTGCGATATCGCATTGCCTTGCCTTGCCCGATGGAAGTGGAAGTGGATTTGGATGGGGGGGTCTTTCGTCATGCCGCTGCTCGACGGTGGACGTGCAGCGCCCGGTCGGGGAGGGGAGGGGAGGGAGTTGAGTCGTAGTGACCTTGGCATTCTACGCCTGCGCAGAGACCGACGAAGACAGTCCGCCACTAAGTAAAGTTTCCCTATAGTGGGCGCTCGAGCGGCGAACTGGGTGAGCCACTTGCCTTGCTGCCTGACACAGTATGTAGAAGCATTGCATGCAAGAAGTTTGCTCTCACTCCACCGATTTCGCAGCCCCACAAGAAGGCCAATTTTCACCCCGTCCTACCCGAGTACCTATCGGACTCCCGAACTTTACCTGCCCCCCGCCCGGCCGCCTCATTCCGCCCCGAGGGTCAGCCGCAGCCGCACGGGTACCGTTCAGCCGCTAGCCCGCGAATGAACTCAATCGGCGGATCACGCCACTGCGCGCTGGACTGAAGAGGGTTCTGCACTATGTCTGCCTGGCCTGCGCTACATCGAGACGAGAGAATGACCCGCACGGCGCGAGCTTATTCATTTCCAGAGGAAAGGAAGCCGCACTTCTCAACGTTCAAAGGGCTTGGCAGTGCTTTGTCTGCTTCATATGCGAAGACGAGACGCAGCCGCACTTTCAATTTGACTCAGCGAGAGTTTATTCATGAGAGACAGCGCGGGCGAGGGTCGCCGGGAGGGAGGAATTCAGTGCAGCGCGAAGTACACGCGGTAAGTAAGCATCTGCGGGTTCCGAGGCAGAGCTAGAGCAAAGCGGCACCTTAATGCGTCGAAATGACTGGAATGGCGAGCGCGCGTTGCGGAGCGATGGCGAGAACAAAGGACGGCGCTTTTCAACTTCGGCTGACGCAGCCGCACGCTGTAGATCGAGTTGCTTTCATCCCGACAAAGGCAGTCACGATGGACGAGCTGAGCGGCTGCTCAGCCGCCCAAGCTCGGAATTGGAGTGTAGTGGCGGCACAGCCTCAGCCGGCATGGCGTGGGCCGTCTGTGTAGGATATACCTATAAGGGGAGGCAGGGAGGCAAATTGCGCTTGCTTCGTCGTTACCACAAACACCCAATTCGTCCTAGTCCACACCACACGTACACACAGACACACACCACAACAACCCTCAACCCACCTCAACCCATCACATCTCCAACTATGACTCCCGTCACCAAGCACACCACTCAGGCGCTGCCAGGCACTCAGGCTCCCAAGCCCAAGTTCACCCCCGCTCAAGACCGAGTGATTGGTGAGTGTCAACTTCAAGCATTCCGGTCCCCTCAGCCGCATGTCAGGTGAGGGAAAAGACACTGACCGCAGCGACGACCTTGCACAGTCTCTTTGCTCGTCAATTCTTTCCTACGTGAAGCCGCTGCGGACAGCCGCCCCGAGATGGTACTCAAGATGGGACGCTTGCTCGAAGAGGCAATTGGGAAGGTGAGAAGTCCCGTTTGGACTCGTAGACGGGTCGCCGGGATACCTACCTATCTTCTGACTGGATCCTCCGTTGCCGAATTGGCGCCCGCATCGAGGGCAGACTTTTCCTCCTCCTGACGAAGAGAAGGTCGTGAAGACTGGACAAGTGAGTCGGTCCCTCGTCGCCGTCGCCGACGCCGACGGCCGTCCCGTACCTACTTAGTCCGCCTGACAACCAAATGTGTCACTCTCTCCACTCACACGTTCAGGACCAGGACGAAGACCTTGCAAGCCTCTTCGCCAAGCTCGTGAGTTACACCCAGGCCTACCGGCACTAAGAGTGAGGTACACAGGCTGACCTCCACGCGGCATGCGGTGTGGCACATCCTCCGATCCAACAGTAAAAAGAAAGACCCCGGCTACAAGGCGCATCCCTGCTGTGAAGAAACGTCGCTTTTGTCCAGCGTTCCTCGCGAGATGACGTGGTGATCGAGCCTATGATGGTGAGTCCAGTCCATGTCCTGCCCAGACGCCGGCTTGGTAGGTAGTGTACTTATTCGTAGCTCGGAGACTGACAAACGGAAGTCTGGATCCCCCGTCGTCGTCTACGGCAATTCGACACGTAGGTACCGACCTACCTAACCAGATCGTCCAGTCCCGCACCAAGTTCCCCTCCCCTGTCTAGAGACTCAGAGCCAGTCTGAGCCTCAGCTCCGAGTTTTGCTTTCTGGTTTCGAATCAAAAAGCCGGCGCCCCCATCCATCCGTCCGTGATGTTTTCGTGACTGTGGTTGCCCGAACAGAACAGAACAGAACTCAATGAAACGTGTATGCCCACGGTCTACAGTTCAAGTCCACACTACATGAAAGTCCGTACCTAGGTAGCCTGCACCTTGACGGATGGATGCCTTGGCGATCGTCGATTCAGAACGGATCGAGGACTGACTGCCCTCAGTGTCTCAGTACGCGGGCAATGCCAGCAGTCCAGCTTGGAGAACTTGACGTCACAGGTGGCGAGAGAATGTACTTAGGTAAGTCCCCTTCTATTGGTCAGCCAGACGTGATGCGAGTTGAAGGGAGGAAGCGGGCACGCCCTAGAAGGAGTAAAGTGAAGGAAACGGATACAGTCAAGAAGAGGCTGCGCATGTGACCGATGATGGAACGTCTGGTGAGCAGCAAATATTGCCTAGAACGGAAGGAAGAAAGAGCAGATTACGTTTGTCGTCCAGTCGGCAAAAGTCGACCCTGCACCGAGCTCGTCCGCGGTTGCGGCAGCCTCTGGCAATTGCGGTCCCTTGTCCGTAATTGATCTGCGCGTGCAAGGACATTGTTGAAGCCTATATGCTTGACTGTGGTGATAAGTGAGAGGCATCTCCCCGATGGACGTGCAGTCCCACACGTCCGCTGAGCATGCATAGGAGGCTGGCTGGAGAGTATGGTGTGATTGCGGTGTCTCGATCGAAAGGACGGAGAAAGAGCAGCGAAAGCTTGATGTTTCATCGTAGAGGCAGTGTCGCCCGCACCGAAGGAGAGCGGGTACAGAATAAGATGCCAGTGGTGCTGACGCGCGCTCAGCTCTACCTGATGGCCGTGTGATCCTGCTCCTCTTCCGTCTTGACCGCTTCACCCACATCTACATCCACATCCACATCCACATCCACATCCACCAACCGCAAGTCGAAGAACCCCACCCAGACTTTCGGCCCATCCTGCGCCGCCGTCGGATGCTCCACCTGAGCGTATCTGCGCAGCGTTGTGCGCCAGACTTGTCTCTGCCACTGGCACGAAGAATTGCCTTCTGCGTGAATTTCGTGCCTAGGGTTTCGCAACAAGCTTGGCTGGTGGTCCACGCGGGACTGCATGGCCTTTGCGGCGCTCGTCAAGTCTAGTAAGAGGCGGAGCTCCGCACGGGCGATGAGGGCCTCTATCCCACTAAGACAGGCCTCGAAATCGTTTATGTCGAGGAACCAGGCCTCGAGCTGGCATAAGCGCGATATGTGGGGTGGTGCCGGCGCAGGCCCCGAGTCGGAGTCGTACAGCCGACAGAAACAGACAGGAGGGCTGTGCTGCGCAGCGCCGGCATCTCTCTCCCCTGCCTCTCGACCTGCCTCTCGGATCTCTTCAGGCCGATCGTCGAGACAGGTCTCAAAAATCTTCAGCATCTCTCGCCCCCACGCAAGGAAAGCACTGCCCGGGCTGACTGGATGAGCACGCCGCCAGACCTCCGTGAAGAGAGTCTTGAAGTCGATGAAGACGCTGAAGGACTGCACAATGAGCGTCGCTGAGGGTTCTTCACGGTCAGCCGCCGCGTGGGCAGACGTCGTACAGGGAGCGGCGGGCGATTGCGTTCCAGGAACCGTGGCCGTGGGTGCAAGTGTGACAGCGGTGACCCCGCGGGTAGGTTCCTTCCTTGCAACTTCGGGCGAAGGGGAAGGCGGGGTGGTCTCCGCAGCCTCGCTCGGGTCCGCCGGTGAGGTAGTGTGGCTCGAGGCGACGCTCATCCTGCAGGCAACGCTCATGCTCGAGTCATTCCTGCTGGGAGACTTGCTCGCAAGTTGAGAGGAGCTTGCCCGGTGACCATCCATGGGCGAAGCGTCCATGCTCGTGTGCGCCTGCACGGCGGCGGCATCGCCTTGCAAGTGGGGCAGCTTCGAGTTGCTCACGCCGCCCTTGCTTCTTCTGCTTAGGGGCGTACTCCAGAAAGGGTCCGAGTCCGGCGAGAGCGAGCGGGTCATTCGTTGTGCGGGCTCGGGCGTCTTCAAGGCTGGCGCGGGCTGCCGCAAGTTGCCGGGGCTGTCAAAAGGCTCTTCTTCCTGGTCTTGATAGGCGGGCACAGGGTGGGGTGCGCTGAAGTCCTCTTCTTCTTCCTCTTCTTTGACATGTTCTTCATCATCAGAGACTTCCCACGGGTGTTCAGCAGATCCTAATTGCGACTGCCACCAAAGTGTTACTGAGGTTGTCGAGGGCAACAATGTCTTCTCGTACATTGCCTTGTGCGGCGCCGCTTCGCCGGGGAACGCTTCTGCTTCGTCCTGGTTCCGGCGAAGCACCACGTTATCCGCTGAGCGCGTGTCGTTGCTTGGTTCGCAGAAGTCACCTCCTCCCGCAAGAGCAGCGCACCGCTGTCGTTTGACCGCCCGGTCGGAAGGCTCCTCCTCCTGCTGCGACCCACGCCGGAGCTGGTACTCGGATGGCTGGTGTGAGCTTACATGCTCAGCGTGCGACTGCTCCTGTCGGTCTGCATTGCCGTCGTTATTGGTAGCAGTCGAGGACCGCGTGCTCTGCTCCTCCCCTCCCTGGTATCGCGTGTGCTCGCACATGCTCCGAGGCTTCTGCGGATCATTTGAGTAGTGGTCCACAGAATGTTGATGCTGTGCTCGGTATTGTCGACTGAGAAGCTGCTCCATCGCTCGTGGCTGCTTGGGGATCGTCATTGTGTGGGGATAAAGCTGCGCATGCTGCTGCTGCCCTCCGTATTGCGAGCGCCATGACGCAAAATGACTGGTACACGCCTCGCTGTGGTGGTTGAACAGCGGTACTAGTGCGATTTGATTCGCATAGCATACAGCCGACCAAGCGCAGCCTGTATCGCCGTAGTCCCTGCAGCGAAACCCGTGGCAATCTTCAGGGGTATACATGCCGAGCAAATGGCGCTTGATGAGCTCGGTGCTTCCCCCTCGGAAGAGCTTCTCCCGTGGGACAGGCACGCATTGCATGTCCTGGCGGTGTGGATGGTCAGGGCGATCAGCCACCCACTTGCGGAAGTGGTACTTCGTCAGGAGTTCCTCGAGTGTGCCGCGATCGGGAAGAGCCTTGACCCAGCAAAAGAGTGTGGAGCGGTGCTTGCTGAGTTGGACCTGCAGAAGCTGGACCTGCGGATGAACGTGGATATCGCGCTCTGTGCGAATTCGGATGACGAGTTCGTCCCTCCCACGCAGCGACTCAGCGGCGGGGAGCGCGAGGTGGCTGTTGCAGGCTGATCCATGAAAGGGCCATTCGATGCACAGGGCTGGATGCACACCCGGGCCGAGAATGACATACACCGCCCAGGGACACTTGCGCTTCGTCACATCGCAGCACCACTCGGTGGTATTCCCCGGTAGGGCTCGCTCCAGCGCGGCGAAGCGCCGCAGGACCCAGCTCCCATCTGGCGCATACACCCACTTCCTCAGAAAGACGTCGTGCATCCATGCGCGGATCTTGCCCAAGTCGTCGCAGGGGCCGGGATCTTGAAACCATGTGGGCGGCCAGCGAGGTCGCCATGGCCTCTTTGAGCGCGAAAGCATCGAAGGAGGGGAGGGGGCGTCTCGATAGTCGCCTGCACCCGAAGTCATCTTGACGGTACCAATCCAGTGACAATTCTGTTTGTGCTACAGGTAGGCGTGTGAGGCATGCGAGACGGACCGTCAGTCGAGTCGATTTGTGGTGCGAAGTAGGTACAAAGGCAGGGCAAACTGCGCCCTCGACCTACTTTACTCCTCTGTGCTCGATCTGACCCGGAATAAAGCAATTGGGATTCAAGTTCGGCGGGGCCCGTCCTCGGCCACGTGACTTGATTCAATGCCCTAGGCCAAACCGCGCCGGCGCCGCTTGCCGCAGGGCTGTATGTAAACGACTGGATATTGCATATTAGCGAATGGCGGGAATGAGCGAGAGAACGGGAATAGGGAACGAGGAGTGACAAGCAAGACTACGACTATATACGATACCGATACTGAAAAGTGCGCTCTTAAGAATGATGATCGAGCAGCCACGCGCGAATGCGAAGGAAAGCATGCGCGACGTCGCGCAGAGAGGGGGCGGGAGGGGGGACCTCACTCGCCTCCTCCACCCACGCCTCCCGCGCCTCCGCCAGCGGTAGGCGACAGTGGCGTCAAAGGCGAGCAGGGCCTACTTCCCTGCCCGTGTCCAATACTCCCACCATTACTGCTCCCGCTCCGACTGCTTCTCCCACTCCGCGATGCATTACCGTGCCCCTGAGAGCTGCCTCCACTCCCGCTCCCGCTCCCACTCCCACTGGCATTCGAAGCTCTCCTCCGATGCGCGCTCGCGCCGCCCGGATGGAACCCAGTTCCCATACCGATAATTCCCGTGCGCTCCGGCCCCGGGCCCGGACCCGCGGCGGCAGTTCCCGTACCGCTGGCGGAAGAAGAGCTGTGGCCCGGACGGCGCAGCGAGAGGGAGGAGTACCACGCTGAAAGGAGAGCCTGCGAGTCGGCGTCTGCTTCGTCCGCTGCAAGACCAAGGCCGGCAGTCAGTGCGTGGCCGTGCGCGGGCGCGTAAGCCTGGCTTGGACCCGGCCCTGCGGCGGTACGGCCAAGGTCAACGTCAGCGACTGCCTGGTGAGGACTCTGCACTCTGCTGTAATGACCGGGCGCAGGCGAAGCTGCTCTCGGCTGGGCGGTATGTGCGCGAAGTAGGGCGGGCCGGGAAGGCGGGGCAGAGGGTATAGGCAATGCTTGGACGGGCTTCGCAGCGCTCGTACCAGACGAGGTGCGACTCATTTCCATGGCCGTGCTTGTATTTGCACTCGCAATGGAAGTGGCCGAGATTCTTCGCGGCAGAGTCGGTGCCGTGTGTGCGGGCGCATTTGTCACGGCGCCAGGCGAAGACGGCAGCGGGGAAGGCGAGCGCGTCCCCTCCCTGTCCTGCGCGACCGACTCCGACTCGCTCCTCAATCTCCCTAGCCTCGCAAACCCACTCCCCGACGCCGTCGCCGAGGAAGTCGCACTCCTTTCGCGTTGACGCTGGCGCTGACGCGCAGCGTTGTCCGCCTGTCTTGCCTGCAAACTCGGCTGCTCTGCGTGAGCATTGTCCCGCGAGGTGGATACTTGAGCGGGCGAGGCAGTGCTGAGGGAGAGTGCTAGCGCAGAGGGAAATGGCGAGGAAGGGCGTGAAGTGGGCGTGGCAGTTGACGTCGCTGTCGAGGCCGAAGACGGTGGACGCAGAGGTGGCGGTGAGATGGAGCCATCCCGGTCTTGCGAGTATGACGAGTGTGGTACTACGGCTGCTGCGGCTGCTGATGCCGGGAGGGACCGCGCTGATATCGACGCGTGGGCTACGTCCGACCTTGCAGCGGTGTCGGACGAGGGCGAGGGCATTAGCGTGCGGGATCGTTGCCTTCTGAGGCGGGTATAAGCGCGCGGAGGAGGTGGTTCTCCCGCCGCCGACGCAGACGCCGACGTCGAGGATTCCTCGATGAACTGCTCACTCGCAGGCTCCATCGCACCCCATCGCTCTCCATTGGGGTCGGAATTCGGCGCAAAGCTAAAGGGTACGAGGGAGGACGCCTCGGAACGAGGGACTTCTAGCGTCTGTGCGTCTATGCCCTCGTCTGGGACGTCTGCGTGCCCTTGCCTCTCGCGACCTTGCTCGTGTGAGCAAGCAACCTCGTCCCCAACGTCCGCCTGGGCCTGTGCAGCTTTCCACTCCTTTCGCACTCTGAGCACCCTCTTCCTGAGAGCAATCCACTCTGCACTCCGCCCAGCAAAGGCAGCGTACTTCTTTTCACGTTCCTTTGCGCTGGAGTGATGCGCACTCTGTCCCTGTTTCTGACTGGGCCCGCTCCCCTCGGTGCGCTCCACCTCTCCCGCGGGCGTCTCGACGTACGTGCGCGTCACGTCATCGCGCTCGGGTGCACGAGGCGAGAAGACGACGCGGATGCTCTTGTAGAGAAAGTACTGAATGGGGGCGGGTGCTGGTGAAGCGGATGACGATGGGTCATTGCAGACGCCCTTTGCACTCTGCCCTCTCTTGCGTGGTCGTATCGACGCCTCGGACACGGCGGCAAAGTGCAAGTGGACGGCATACTTGAGCGTCTCCTTGGACTGCGACTGGGATTGCTGCGAATGTACCCGCTGCGCATCGAGAGAATGACGCTTCCTCGCTGCATTGCTGGTATCGCTGCTCGACGCGCGTGCACTTGGTCGCCTCTGCTCGATGCAAATCTTTTGGCGGACAAAGGTCTTGGTATCGTGTGGCATGTCGCGCAGGTCGTAGGGCACGAGAAAGAGCTTGACGGGCGTGTCCAGGGAGGGGTTCTTGATGAGGAGCTGAATGTGGCCGTGGGGTGGGACGGCATAGCCTGGGAATACGGGCGGCAAGGGGGGCATGATATGGGCGGAGAGGGAGGCGGCCACTTGGTCATGGTAGTGTCCTTCGATGTCGACTGTGCCCACGTAGGGTGCTGCGCTGAGGTTATGAGCCGGCGGCGTGGGCATTGGCGTGTCCAGCGCAGAGGCGGGCGTAGATAGACTGCCCGACACAGACCTGAGTCCGGCTGAGCGGGTGGAGACGGGCAATTGTTGACCATCCGGTACGGCGTAGAAGCGCGCCTCGAAGTCGATGTTGATGTGGCGGGGCATGTGCATGTGTCCGTCGTCTGTTTGTGCGCCAAGTACGCCCAGCTGTGCCTGGAAGGGAAATGGTATGCTGGGCGTGGTGCTCATGCGCCCACTGAGGAGAGACTCGGAATAAGAGCCGATGAAGGGGAGGTTGTTGGGCGAGGGGGAGGTGGAAAGGTGCGAAGAGGAGACGCGACGGGTGGAGCGTGGTGAGGGTGTGAGTGTGGGGGAGCGCGAGGGAAGGTGGGGCGAGGCGCGGGATGAGAGGTGGGGAGATGGCGTGGGAGAGCCGCGGGACGAGAAGTGAGAGGGTGGCGTGTGAGAGCCGCGTGAAGAGAAGTGAGGAGATGGCGTGGGAGAGGCGCTTGAAGAGAGGAAAGAGGACGGCGTGGGTGAGAGGGAAGGTGCGGGAGAGAACGAGGGAGAAGGCGAATGGGCAAACTGCGACTGTGGCGAGTGGGGAAAGGCATGACGAGGAGGTGGAGTGGTAGAGAGCGGTGACGCATTTGGAAAGGGCGGTTGGAGGTGGGCGTGACTGGGCTGTACATTTGAATGTATGCCGTCGTGGTCGCCGCCTACGCTGGGTGCAATGGAGTTGCTGGTGGTGCCAAGTGAGGTGTCTCCCCTCAGTGCAGAGCGGGAGAGGGGAGACGAGGGAAAGGCGGCTGCGAGAGGCGGGTGGGGTCCGATGTATGCTACGGTGTCAGTGGGGTGCAGCAATGTAGAACAGGGCTGCCTGCGCCGCGGAAGAAAACTCACCATTCCAAGTCATGATGGAGGGTTGCGGACGCGGGGTGCTGTCCCAATTGACGTGGATGTATGCTGCCTACGTTGACGATTTTGTCGGTATCGTCGTCGTCGCCGTCGCCGCCGTCGTCATCGCCATCGCGGTCAGTGAAGATAACGAGGAGCTCGAAGTGTGGTCTGGGGGTTGATCGTGGAAATAAAAGACGACCAAGACCCTCACCAACTAAGAACCTGTACTCCAAGTTCCGCTGACTCGTTGCCGTTGCCGTTGCCCATTGCCCATTGCCCATTGCCCATTGCCCATTCGGGCCCTCTTGCCTTTTGCCGCCACACGGGGGCCTCGCCTCGCCTTGTGTCTCAATTTGGGCGCCAGTGACTCGGAGCCAGTGACCAAGTTACACTCGCGGCCCGCTGCACTCCACAACGCACTCAACGCACTAGGCAGGGGGGCGAAGTTGCGCCGCGGCAGAGAGGAGGGGCAAGCAGCGACTGGCTCGGAGCCGCCGCCTGCCAGGCGCAACTTGAGTGGTCGACTTGCTCACCTTCTCCCCTTCACCTTCTCCCCTTGTCGTCCCTTTTCTCCTTTCCTTTTCAGGAAACATTGTCGCGGCTTTCTCTACCCCTCCCTTTTTCGTCGTTGTGATACCGCATGCAATCTCGCTCTCGATCCATCCACTCTCCTCTCGCCTAGCCTGCCCCCAATCGACCTCCCCTCCACGCCCCGCCGCCCCGCCCCGCC